>VZZY01012432.1:1076803-1109062 GCA_013400335.1 Eurystomus gularis | reverse complement strand
CCCCCCCCCCCCCCCCGCCCCAGTAAGATTCAGCAAGAAAAACAGAACAGTTCACTGGTAGCCCTTGCCCAAGGAGGGTTGGGTCTCCTACTATTAAGTTTGTCTCCTGGGCCAAGCATTTAGATTAATTTTGATAGAGTAGGGGAAAAAAAAAAAAAGGGTTTCCAGAGGTTTTCTGACTAATTTTGTTTCTGTAATAGGGCAGTGGCAATAATGCTATTGAACTCTGAGCTACATGGAGAGTAATACCAGTCACCAAGCAACTAACTTCAGAAAAAGGGTGACTGTAAGTAGGAAAACAAGGATATTAGTAAAGCCAAAAAACCAAAAGCATAAAAAATCTAGACACCAGCTAGTTCTGGCTGTTTTTTTAAAAAAAAAAAAAAAAATCTTCAAAACAAATTCCAAAACAAACAACACTTTTCACTTAAAAATCACAAAACAACACATCAGCATTCTAGTAATTCCTGCCTTGAATGTTTGACTCTTAAACAGCACATATTTTAGGAGGAAATAGTTGAGCTATATAAATAAAAGGGATCCAAGAATCTTTGTTTTCCTCTGAAATGCAAGGCCAATAACTTATCTCTTATTAACAAGTTCATCTTTTGTTTCCCCAAGGTGCTTTTTTTTTTTTTTTTTTCCTATGTGTGCTCTTGGCCAAATTGTTTGGAACAAAAAGAAAGCAGCTTCCCCTCCTGTTGTTTTGCTGCCTTTGCAAGCATTTATTTTAATGGAGACAAAGCTAGGTTTCCTCTGTGGCAGTGTTGTGTTGCGTGAAATGTCCCAACATTCCTATGAATGGAGGCTTCTAAAGACAGGCTGTTCTGTTTTGAACTTGTTATGACAAAAATAGCCAAAAAAAAAAGCCAGCTTGTCAAATTAGGAATTACATGAGGTCAGCAAATTTGGGAACAACCGCAACTGGAGGAGAGAGAAAGAGAGAGACCTAATTACGACTTGGGGGGAGGGAGAAAGGGTGGACCTTGCTGAAGTAAATCCAGAGCTGCTTTTGATCTCTGAGCGTGGTGGGGCACTTGGGACGAGTCTCCCACTAATTTTTGGTGGCAAACGATTGGGCCTTAATATTCCTAAAAATAGTGTTAGTGCTGGCCAACATTCCAGCTTGCCCTCTGCACACCATACGATGATTTCTGCCAGATGCATAAACTATTTGAATTGTGAGGTTTAGCAGTGCCCTAAAATCCTGTGCCCTCTTCTGACTTTCTCGGGTTTTCACATAGTACTGTCACTATGACATCAAAAGCTAACTGCTGCAAAAGTCTGGCTCTGAGAAATCTCTGGAAAAGGAACTCAGCCCATTTTGGAGAAGTTTGGCATCACAGCACAATAACTTTGCCACTTGGACCTTTGTCCAGCCTCAGATGTCATCAGGCACAGAGGTTTCTTTTGACTTGGTACAGGAATAAGGAAGAACTGTAAAATTCACATCCAGACCCAAGCAGTTAAGTCTAGAAGTGGTTTTGATTTGTGCCAAAGTCTAATATTTTTTGTATATGCAATTATGGAAAGCAGTAGATAGTCTAGCATAGTCTAGGAGACTGCAGATATAGCAGCAAGCCAAAACTCCTGTATTCTGATCTTAACTCAGTGACTCAGTTTGCTTATCTTGGACAATGCAGATAATAATCGTGCTGACCAGCAGTGGCAGAGGCAGGCGTCAGCAGGCATCCAGCTCAGTCCTGGCAGGGGCCAGGGGAAGCTGCTGGAGATGCTCTCCCTCCACCTGTCAATTTTGCAATGCTTGATGAATTGCTGGATTATTTTTTTCCCCAAGCTCCATCTATCAGTCTGATGATTAAGGGTAAAATTTTAAATCCCTAAAAAAAAAAAAGGAATAAAAATGTTATCTGCATTTGTTATTTCAGAGGGAAGTTGAAATTGAGATTTGTATGCAGCCAAACAGCTTAAAAACAAATTAATAATTGTTGTGTTTTCTAAGAATCTTATGACTCCTAAGGCAGCTGGGGGTGTGAGGGTAAAGGATGTCCTGACTTCTGAACGCCTGGGAATGGCATTCCCGATTGTTTAGACTAATACAGATAGAGCACATTGAAACATAAGGCAGGAGGTTGTTCAGTCCTCTGCCCCGGCTCCCAGAGGGTGCAGCACAGAAGAGTGCTGTTCTTGCTTCTTTCCTTTGCTCATATGCAGATGCAGAATCCAAATCACCATCTAAGCATTAACCAACTATTTATTCAAATCAAATTCAACCAACTAATTGTTCCCAAGCTTTTTCCTTCACTATTCATTATTTGGAATGTACAATCGGTCCCCTAGGACCTAGGTCATATGACATGCCTCTTTTTTTGGCCCTGTTTGGATAATTAGAGTGTGAAAGTATGATAAATAGTAAATACCAAATTAACTTGGCAGCAGCCAGTTATAGACACTAACACCCTCTCTCCCCACCCCCTAATACCTCTGATAATAAAAACTCATTCATGCCAGTGCAAATGAAATGGGCCATAACACTGAATGTAAAAAGCAAATATTCTTTTGCAAATGTTTGCAAACCCACCTTGTAGACTGCATTAGTGCTGTTAGCCATGTGCAATACCCGGGGATGTGAAGGTGACAGATATCTCACCAGTGTTTGCAGTAGGACACAAGTCAACTATAATAAACGTGGCATCTTTGAAGTATTACATCTGGAGCTGGCTAGCATATTTTCACATACATTTCAACCTTGTAGTTAAAATATATTCCAACCTTATGTTGTCTCTGACTAGTGAGTTAAAAGTCCAACATTCTGATTTGTTAATTTTTAACCTGAGTATGTAAAAATGTTCTGATTGTTTTAAATGAAGGTTTAAAATTAGCAAACTTTCCCTCCTCCCATTTTTACACTTGAATGTAAAGCACACAGTTAAGCACCACTTGAACAATACAGTAATAACTAAACTAGATAACCTGTCTGGATTTAATCCAGCCTGAACAAAGACAGCAGTTCAAGTTGAAACTGAAAGCCAATATTTAATATATGAACCGGTAAAGACAGCATTAAGTGTAACTTTAACAGAAACACAAAAGTTTAACAATCACGTGGGGTTTATTTGTGAATTTTAACCTTCTATTTATTGCAAACAAAACCCAAACATTTTCAAATAGCAGTTGAAAAAGCTTACAAATTAAATTCCATGAATGTGTCTAATCTGGGAAGAAGGAAGTTCTGCCTCAGATATGAATGTTTTATACAACGGAGCTGTTTACTTTATTTGTAAACCCTTCAAAATACTGTCCAAAGTTCATTCTTTGTTCAAGGTAAGAATGTAATTGCGCTGCCTGAAATGCAATATAAGTAATAAAGTTAGGATTCACTAGAGAAAGACAATTTGGAATTAAGGAAAAGCAATTTAAACAATCTTAATGCCTCTCCTCCCTCCCCTCCTTCTTAATGGCTCTCTCTCGTCCCCTTAAGAAATCTTTGAAGTAAGCCAAAAAGCACGAGCGAGCCTGTTTAAAGGTCATGTGTAGCTCTGCTCCGTTTCCCTTTGGTGCAATATGCCTTCGATAATCCCAGGAGTATACACTGTTGTTTTACATTTTCATCCAAGTTTCATTTTTAGGGAACACGCAGCAATGTCCAAGTGTTATATACAACCTTTGATATGTTTGATATCGTTAATTATACTTTTGTTCAGACTTTAAAAAGCAAAGCCTATCAGTGGAAGTTCAATGGAGATCTATTTGTAAGCACAGAGCATACTTACAGGGAAATAAAACCAGGGAAATAGGAAGGCATATTGAGTATAGACACTCCTTCTGCAAAGATAAATGATTTAGTAATGAATAGATTCTTCAGGCCATAAAAAATCCATTTATTTTCTTTTGAATTTCAACTACATGTCTTGCACTTTCCCACTCAGTTATTATCAGTTAAAATTAGAATACAGAGAATGAAACCAGCATGCAGGCAGACCAGACAACAACCATAATGTATAATAATAGAAGTTAAATTAACAGACATTTAAAAAGAGGCATGTCCACAGAAAGATACTCGTTTCTTACCATGCAACACAGAGTGAAGATGTGATCTAAAACACACTGCTTTTACAAATTATCTGCCTTGTAACAACATGCTGCCAGATTTTAGTCAACTCATTAAAATGAAGGATCCACTTGACCTCTTCTGTAATTGTGGAAATGAACCAGAAATATGATTAGTCCAATAACTTCAAGGGTTGCTCCATATCAAGCTTGCCTTATCCAGGAACCTGATCTTGCAGCAGAGTGGATGCCCTGAGTTCTGGCTTCTGCTTCACTCCTGTTTTCCTGTGTTTTATCTGCATGGGAAGGAGAAACCTGACACAGACCTGGCTGGGGAGCACAAGAGACTCCCCTTGCTTTGTGCCACACTTCATCCCTCATTTTCAGAGGGGATGGTCACATCAGAGGAGTAGATGTGGCAGCTTGTCCAGGTCATAGCCACAGAACAGGGATTTCTGGCCCCAGGTCCAGTCACTTGCTGATGGCCACATGGCTGCTTGAAGGCTGAGTCCTTGGGCAGGTCCATTGGGGCAGTTCTGTGGCCCAAAAGCTAAACTCTGCCTGGGCAAGTCAAATGGCCTTGTTAGGACTGAAACAGTATTGGCTTAGCGGCTGGGCTGAAAATATGCTAAGCAGTGATCAGCTGCTGCTGTAGCACCATTTCCCCTTTCCCCTTTCAGTTCTGTGCTTCCCAGGGTTTGGTTGAATGAGATTTTTTTTTCTTTCTTTTAAAATATGAACTAGAAGCAGGCCCAACATCGCTACCTTTAGGACCCACGGGGACTTTTACTATTGCAAAGGTCCCACTGAGGTCAATAGCCAGAGCTCTTTGCGTGATTAAGGGTTTACTGAAACAAGGGAGAGAGATTGGAGAAATGTAAGGAGAACTGACTGTTTAATTTTTGTGTTACCTGTAGCCTTCATATTTCAGCATTAATGTGGGTAAATGTGTCAGGAGTTGGGTAAATGTGTTGAAATTAGCTGGATGATTACAGAACACCGAGATGGGTGCCAGTTCTGCAATAGCTCCATTCCCAACACCACTGCTGTTTCTCCTTGATATGAAGAGAAAATACAGTTGCCTCCAGCTCCAGTCAGACCTTACCACCTCCCGTCTGCTCTGATTGCTGAATTTACCACACTATTTTCATTAGAAAATATTGTTTTCATTAAAACACCTTTCTGAACACCAGGGTGGCTCAGGAATTAACTGGCATTGAGATTTTCATGTGGCTGTGACCAGGCACACGGCTGGGAGCGACGGCTGGATGTGCCAATAGAGGCTTAGTCCTTCTTGCTCATCTCCAGGCTCAGAGTGTGCAGTAAAGCCAAGTGAAGGGACTCTGCTGTAAATGCCAGATTGACATTCCAGTGTTTTTTAACAAACACAATTCAGGCAAAAAGAACTGGGGTTTGATCTTCAAAGTATTGTCTAACTTAATACCTATAAAAGTTATGATCAGCTGTATGATACTTCGAAAACATACAAGTGTTAGCATTTTTGTCCATTCAGATTAGTAACTGGGAAAGTATGTATCCCAATCAACTTCCCTGAAATATCAGGATCCCATTTCTCCAGTGATAATCCATATAGTTTAGAAATTAGAACAGAAACAGAAATAGAGGGGAATAGAAATTAGCTCGAAGAGAGGCTGAGTAAAAACATTAGTCCTCATTTTATCCTGTTATCATTTTCTCTTTCCTCATGCTGTTCATCAGAGCTGCAAGCGAGCTTCATCCCCAGGCAGACACTGCATTGGGCACACATCTGGAAGCCGGGTGCTGCAGGAGGCATCCTGCTTGTTTAGTACAGCTGTGCTTGAAAAAACACATTCGAACCAAAAGGATCTCAGGGCTTGATCCGTACTTATTATCTATAATTTGATCCATGGAATTTCTGTATATCCTGAAGCCCAGGAATTTTAATCTAACAGTTTACATGTTTAAAGACAAGAGCTTTGGTTACACACTGTAGCTGCTCAGTAGATGACTATAAATCTAAGCAAATTGCTAAAGACTGAAACTCCAGAAGGCAGGAGGAATGATGCAAACAGAAGGTCCTGTTCTGACTCAGTCACTTACCAACTTGTGTTACATTTTTATTGCAGGTCAAAAGTCGACAGAGTATGCAAATTTTTTAAAAAAAAAGGTTCTTGTTTTGGAAAAATACGCCATTTTAGTATTTATAATTACACACTAAGGGGCTTTTATGCTCAGCCTCATTTATCTTGGATTTTTGCATAATTTGAACTAAAAGTGGCAATATATGTAGAGCTCATTTATTCAGATTATACAGGGTTAGTGTTTTCCCTCTCTTGAACATGGTGTGCTTTTTGGGACAAGTGCCAGATTCAAGGAGGGAGGAGGAGTATAAAAAGAAGAGACTGGAAAAAGACTACAGAGATACTTATTCCACTTTTAAAATGGCTTCCAAAGCCTCATGAAAAATTAGATGTGTAAGTGAAATCCTCTTCCCTGTGTAAGACAAATATATTTTCTGCAGATCTCAATAAATCCAAGTGACATTTGTCATATTACTTATGCCATCTAAGGTGTACAGAAAAATTGCTGTTCTCACCTGTGTAATTTAATAGAAGGCAGCTTTTCTGCATCTTTAGACACCAAGTCTTCCCTTTTCACTTGCCATTCTTTAAAATGACATATGTCAAATGTATTAGCTTAAGAATCGACTTACCTTGGCAGTGTGCACAACGTTACAGATTTTACCGTAAGGATTACTCACTAGGCATCCTGTTGTAAAGAATGTTGTGAATAGAACTTATCATCCATCACAATCTAGGCAAAACATGTTTATAGTGTGGTTATCCAGTAAATGAAGTGTTTTGAATTTAGTTTCACTTTTAACATGGGTCACATTAAAGGTATGAAACTCCTGCTAAACTAAAATCTCCGGCGCAGCAGAAGGACTGTGCTGGACAGGATGGTGTTGTTCCTTATAGGAAGGTGGCTACAGGGCAGTCTTTAAGACTTAATTATTTCCTGACATAACTACTGTAGCCTGTACTGAAGTTATTCTATCCCCTCAGGTGCAGAATGTGATCTTCCCTACCTTCCTGCAGGTTACTTCGGGGGGCTTTTGCACAAATACATCTATTAAGCAAATGGAAATGAAAATGTGTGTTTGCCACAAGCACACTGGCAGCCCACAGCTAAGCAGGAAGCGGGCTCTTCCCTCTCAAATGCAAACAGGGTGCAGAACATTTTAATGTATTTGGAGACCTTAATGATCTATATTTACAAAATTAATTTACTCTGTTCTCCACTGGTGTAAGTCAATATTCACCTATTAAGCACAGCATAATTTTATGCCAACAGGACAATCTACTTTGAAATCCATAAGAAAGCGCATCCCATCAGCACATAAGCAAGAACTTGTGCTTCGGTGGTCCCAACACACATTACATAAATGGAGTCATTTTTCTGAGCCTAGATTTCCAAAATGTCCTTCTGTAAGCAGGGACAGATGCAGCCCAGATGTGAGCTGGACATTTGAACATCATTCCTGCCTTCCTTGATCCCAGTCACCATGGATCGTGTGCTCCTGGCCACCCTGACCCAGGCCAGCAGTGGCTGTGGCTCCCAAAGGAGCTGCTCCAGCCAGGGTGTACCAGACCCCAACCCAGCTGTGGGCTCAGTCCAGAGAAAGCCCTGTCCCACCACTGCCGCTGAATGGACCTCCAGGCTTCCTTGGTAGCTCCAGTGTTCCACTCCTTTCCCAGAGACCTGGCCCTACTCACAGTCTTGCTCCCATTCCCAGGTCTGTGCTGGTGACTGAATTCACCTTGAAATACAAAGTGTAATTGTCACTACTGTGTTTTTTATGCAAAATGCTTTTCCAAGCTTTCAGCTTGTGATTCTTGTTCCGAGCTTGCGTGCCTATTTCCTTCTGCACTTCCAGGTCATGAACCCAGCCGAGTCACAAGCTTTTCTTTGGGAACTGCTGATTTAACGTATCCATGTAACTCCATTGCGAAGCTCCAATGAAGTGCTGTGATTAGCAGGATTTATTTTTCTTTTCTAATAATACATTTGTTATGAAAGAACTGAAATTGATCTTCCATTCTTTGGGAAATGAAGATGCAGTGTTCCTTTTGTAATGAGATAGCCTCTAGGAATGGGTAATAGGGGGGGAAAAAAAGGAAAAAAAAAAAGCAGACATCCACTCTTTAAGACATCAAACACTAGATTGTGCTGCACAGAAAAACTTTTAACAGCCCCTGCTATGCTTGTTCCGTCTCCATGATAGGCCATGTTGTGGCCACAAGGAAATCTGTAGAAAACTCCCATTAGAAAGTTGCTTTAGTGCTGCTGAAGGGCAAGTGCTGTATCCATGCATGTTATGTTTTGAACCATTCTTTCTCCATGGCTTGAAAAAGACCGTCACTGCTTCCACATGTAAAATATGAACTCCCGGTGATACTCTTCCCAAATGCTAATGCACAGCTGTGGAGTTTGGATATTCCAGAGCTGACTCATTCTGCAACACAGCAGATTCACAGAGATGAAGTGGAGGAGGGGCAGTGCAAAATAGCTCTTTCAGGAATTAAAAGAACTCCTAAACCCCAAAGTATTACTATTCCATTACAGTATTTCTTTCATTGAAAAGTTTGGGTTTTAATGACCCCTAATTGATTTTTTTTTTTTCTTTTTGGCTTTGCTTTGTTTCAACATAAAATCTATGTCACTCTGGCACTGCCTGCCAGTCTTTTGTCTGATGTTACAAACAAATCCAGCCAAACATTAAGATTCATAAGGGGGATGGGGGGGAAGCACAGCTTCTTAAAGCCACATCAAGTATGTTAGAGACAAAACATTTAATTTAAATGGTAGAAACTAACACAAAACAGCTTCAAACCTAGTAAGCAGAGTTAGCTAAGTAGAAACACATGTTCTTTTGACATTTGTTTTCATGACAATTAGAAGCAACTAGTTTTCAGCTAACATTCTTGTTCATCCCTTTGAGGCTTTGGCTAATACATTAATTCAGAATTACTGCAGAACAGGTGCCGATTGGAACAGTATAGGTAATTACATGCAACCTCATAGCATGTAAGGCAAATAAGCCAAGTCTGGTTCAGGCACGTACATAACCCTATATTCAATGACTCAAGCAAATGAGGAACACAAAACGCTTTCATTTTTATGTTGCTTTGACCTCAGTGTATGTTTTGTTCTAATGTGTTTTGCATGCTCTGATCATCCTGATCACATGCATGTGTCTCATTCACTTGCAGAGCATACAGTTTCTTCCCCCCTATTGAAGACAAAGCCCTGTGACAGCCTGCAAAGACAAGAACAGGTTTTTAACTTGGTGTCCTTAGCTGGTTGGGTTTGGTTGCAAGTTTTAATGTCAGCCCAGAGTCACTGAGAGGATTAATTTGTCAATAGGTTCTTCCTACCTTTTTTTTTTCTCCTTTCTCTTAGCCAAGAAGCGAATCCTCACTTTACTGAAGTTAAGTGGAAGGTTTCAGACCGATTTCAACAGGGACAAGATTTCACATGTGGTTAAAGGCACTGTTGAGGTTTCAAAAGGGCTGATGGGTCTGACATACCCTGCTGACTGCAGGGGGGCCATGGGGGGACAGAGGACCATGACCTCCCGGGTAAGTAGGTATGTAACTCTTAGGTTTCTGTTCTGGGATGATTGTGAAAGCCCAAAAGAACCAAAACTACCCAAATAAGGGTGGAACTGGATTAAGGAGACAAGAGGAGAGCCATGAATGACTTGGCTTGCTGTTCCTGGGTGCCTAAACCAGGTAGGAATGACACTGCCAGCAGAAACACCAACACATTCACACCCCAGTCCCTCTTGGGGTGGAGTGGCCTTGATGTGCCTTCCCTTTGGTCTGACACAGGTGCAGTCTTACAGACTATTTTCCCTGTTTTGCATCCCATTCCTTCCTATCGCCTTTGGCAACTGCGTGCCTTGTCCATGCTAGTATCCGTCCTAAGCAGAGTGACTCGGTAAGGGTCTAACAGACAGAGAAGAAATTGCAGGTTGTGTCCCAGAGTATCTGGAACAGGGAGACATCACTGGAAACATTAATAGAAATTGTGCTAGCACCTCTGAATCCAATTTTCAGAAGAGCTATGAGAACTAGAAGCACACACTGCTGTTGCTATCAAGTGATTTGTCTGAGTAGGTGAGATTTTCAAGAGCTCCAAGTGACCTGTTATTGCTAGCCAATTAATAATTATTTTCTTTTTGTTTGTTTAAACAGGTTTACCATGCTACTGAAAGACAGGAGTAATCTTAAAAGTCTTGCAAATGAGTTAGGAAATGCAGAAACACCACACCCTGCACTTGATTTATTTCAGTCATACAATGGATTTGTATGTGATCAAGAACGCAGATGGTGTCATATGACAAACCCTTTGTGGATCTAGCCTGCATGAAATGGATATATATGTGACCTTGGCCTTCATGAAAGACCAACACAAAGTTTGGCTTATTATCCTGAAATCTTCAAAATACCGTTTCAGCATCCATATATGCTCTTGGGATACAAGTATCTGTATATGCAGAGCTGGGTTTTCTCTCATATAGCATAAAAATATTATAGCAGGATGTCAGAGTCTTCCACTGTTGCTGCTTATATGGCAGGGGTCCTGCTAGTGTAGCAGATGGGTGAGGAGCTCCTCAATTCTCACTGAGGCCACTGCAAACCCAAGCGAACTAGGTCATTCATGCTGGTGTCAGCCACTGCTGTGCCTCCATGGTAGCGGTGTGCATTTGCAGTGGTGTCCATAAATTTTACTACTAGTTACAGATTTAATACAACTATGTTAATAAATTTCACTTCATGTAATTAAATAGGTAAAACCTCACTAGAAGTATAGGACTGAACTACAGTGTCATAAATCGATTTAGCACAAGCAGGGCTTCACAGGCAGTGAAGGTTCTCCTGTTCAGTCTGTATCAGGACTCCAGCAATTGCTTACCCTCTGACCTGATCACTCTCATTCATCATTAAAATGTTTTTAGTTTTATTTTTATTTCTTTGTCCTCACTTCTCCACAGTTATGTATATATGTATACATTATATTTAATATATATTTATATACAGCAGTAGTTTTTCACTTGTAGGAGAAGAACAGAGCGTAGTAGTGCCCAGACATGCTGTATCTATCTGGGGAGGGGTTTGCCACTATCACTGGCATGGTGCAGTGACAGAACAGACTATTTCTCTGTACTACGGACTAGGTCTGAGGTGCAGCAGGAAGCGTTAAGGGGTTCAGCAGGTGCCTCCCTCCCCAACTGCAGCAAGCCAGCAAACTGCACACACGGGGGACAAAACATTGTCATTGCCATGAAACATCCAGCTGATCCTACCCCACTGCTCACCAGAGTCCCAGCAGCAGTTCTAGCAACAGCAGTGTGTTCACTTCATACTGAAATGAAATTATTTTACTTAAAGGACCTTTACCCCCAGTTGGATCTGGCCTAGTATAATCTCACTGTGAGGAGTGTTGGTTAGACCAGCAGAGAAGCCGTCCCTTAATTCCAGTTTGCAAAATGCTTCAGGATTAGCCAGAGTGAATGTTGGCATATATAAATGTTACTATTATCATGCTGTTAAATTACACATTTTATCTGATGATTCCAAGCAGTTTATCAGTAATGAATAATGCCCTCACAGTATCACTGTGAATATTATATATAACTGAGGTAAGATAATGCAAAAGAATAGAAGGAGCTTTATACCAATGCTGTGCTTTTTAGCAACTAGTAATAAATTGTGCATCACAAGGTGCAAAAACACTAGCTAAAGTAGCTGCCTCTTCTTTGCCAATACTATGTTTGGTGCATATGATTTTCATTTAATGTCACTTATTTCTGAAGTCTATTAAACCAATTGTCTCGATCTCACTTATTCTGCAGTGTATTTGCTTTGTGTAGCAACAGTATTAATAAAAATCCCTCTATAAACACACACCAGCTGGAGCAAGCGCCACAAGAACTGAGCAGGGCGACCCACATGTGCAGTGTTATCCATATTCTTTTTATTAGAGATAAACATTTTGTCTGGTCCTTCTCTGGAATGCCTTCTCCTGGGTGCCCTGCTCTCTCCTGTCTCACCCAGACCCAGCAGCTGCAGCAACTCAAGCACTTTGCATCATACTCCCCACCCCATGGGGAAGTGGAAATTTCTCTTCCCCTCCCCTTTTCTCTCTGTTCAGCCGGAGGTGATAATCCCCTCGGAATGCAGCATTTAGCACTTGTCAGGTATATGGTAATTGCTACATTCCCAGGGGATTAAATCCGTGGAATCTAATTACAGCGGACTGAAACCTCCCTATCACGGAGGAGCTCTGCTATATAAGGGGAGTGAAAGTCTATGTCAGAGTTAACAGGGGATGGAGGGAAGGTGAGGCCTTTGCCTCTTTCCTACCCGACATAAGCAATACGGTGGTCCTGTCTGTCCTTCTAGGAGACCAGGCTATGGGTAGCACTGAGCTCTGGCTGCGATTCCTGTAAACATCTGGAAGTCCCTGGTCAGGGTAGACTCACATTAGGGTCTGAAAGAACCTGTAAATCAGGGCTTCATCTTATGGCTATAGAAATGCTTGGCATATGAAGGATAAGGTTATTTTTGCCCTAGACAGGAGTACAGGGCCAGGCTTGGTGCGAGGCAGGCAGGAGGGGGATGAGGTGGTGAGGCATCCTCAGGCATCAGGTCGTTTGAAGTGACCTCACAGTTTCCCTTGGAAGGGTGCTCCAGGTGTCTCTTATGGCTACAAACTTCTTTATTTCTCCTCAAGTATACCTATTGTGATCGTTTTTATCTCTGCTTGTTCTCTTAACAACTCCAGTTTGTGCTTAACTTAACTTGTGCTTAATTATATGCCATCCTATATGCGTTCACCTTTGCATTTCGGGTGGGCAGTAGCTCTTAGGTTTGGCCACGCTAGTGAGGTTTTTCATTCCTTGAATAATACAGATGCAATCCAATTCCCACTGAAATCAATTGGAATTTTACAATTGACTCATAGGCCTTGATCAAACACGATTGTACTAAATCAGATTGCAATGTACATCCCCAGACATACCCGTATACACTCACCTACGTATGTCTGTTAAACTTGCTATTATGCATAGTCTAAAACAGCCTCGGTTGCTACTAATGTGTCACCCAGAAGCATTTCAGTTCATTTCAATTTGAAGTCAGCAGAGCATATTGAAGAAGAAAATTCAAAAGTACCTAATACAAATACGCTCATCTATAGATGATACCAGAAGCAAATGAAGGAGACAGGAAGAGGTTTGTTTATAAGAGGAAAGATCTCACTAGATACACAAAGATGAAGTGTGTTATGTCAAGATAACCAAGTAAGATTCTTGCTCTGTTCTATTTAGATCAAAAAAGAACAGATGTGCTGCAAACTCATCTGTATAAGCTATTTTGTTGCATTCAGTTTTGCAGTGGATAATTGTATTCAGAGAGGAAAAAAAACAGATACAACACCTTGATACCTCAAATCAAAGCCCTTTGCAATTGTTTGTCTGCCTATTCTAAGGAAAGGCCTCTGTCTTTGATTATGCAACCTCATCTTCTGAAAATAGGAGTTTCAAGGAGATGAGTTTCTTCTGTTAAAATCTACACCTGCTGACTCTGTAACTGACAAAACACAAGTGAAAGAATTTTAAAATGTTATCGCCTATCTGCATTATTTATGTAATACTACCAAGACTGTGTTGCCAAACAACAGTACTAGAAATAGTCATAGGACTGACTTTCCAAAGCCTTAGGTTTTAAAAATATTTTCTCTGTTTTCTTTGTGATTTTTGAGACTATGTATTCTCAGTTCATATTTCCAAGCTTTTGTTTTCATTCAGAAACATTAAAGGAAATAAAGAAATAACTTTGAGAAAGCACTTACAGTTCTCATGGAAACACAGGAGAACGTTTCTGCCTCCCAGAGCTGCATCTTAAAAAAAACAACAATATTTTAAGGCTTGGTGACATCGCTAGAGTTAACACACTACACAAAACATCACTTCTGTTGTCATTGAATTATTATTTATAAAATAAAGAGATGTACAAAGTGTTCTGCAATGAAAATATTTTTTTAAAATCTTTACAAAATATTTAACATGTTATGCAGAAATACTTGCACTGAGAATAAGGAGACCTGGCTCCATTACCAGTTTAGCCACTGGATTTCCATATGACTCGATTTCATTAGTTCTTTGCATCTTCATTTTCTGCATATATGAAGTTGACTTGTAATGCTTAATAAATGAGCCCTCAAAAATGAGCTATGAAATTCTTGGGTGGAGGTCATATACATGTGTAGAGTATTAATCCAGATTATTAATGCTATGACTAAGAAGCATGCATAATTAGAATTTGGAAACATAACTGGACAGTATGTATATGGCCTATTACAGATATCTCTCCAGCAGGGAAATAATTTCTAACTCTGCCACTGATTTATTTTCTCATTTGGGGTAAATTAGATCTGATGCTTGATAGTTTGCTCAAAAATAAATAGGTAGTACTAATTCCTCCTATCTTTTCTGGAAATGCTTTTATTCTGATTTGGGAAATGTTGAGTGAGTCCCCGTAACCATAGTTAAACATGAGTACCAATAAAATATTCAAACGAGAAATGGACTTGTAAAAGAAATCTTTATTCACTTATTCATAAATCACACAAAAAAATTATTGACCCTGGCATACCTATCAGCTAAGCAGCACAAATAATTTTATTTCTATTTACTTCATCTTCTTTCTGCAATTTTGTTCAATCTTTCTTCACTTTGCCTGTTTATATTTGGAACAACATTTTGACAGGCAGTAGTGTCCTTTTGTGGTTTCTTTTCTCATATTTTCTCTTTTGTATTTTCCTGTGTTCACCGTCTATACAGCATACAATAATTTTAGACAAGAGGATGCACGCAAAACAAAGACACTCAAACACAGGCAGAAAAGCAAGAGCATGTTACAGCCCAATCTCCATTAGTCCACAACTGACAAATTACATCGCAGTCACCTAAAATTTCCTCTGCTATTGCACTACATTTTTGTGTGTTATTTATGAGCTGTTGCACTCGACTCCAGAACTGGCTGCACTTCCCTCAGCGAAAAACGCACCGTACAGCTCTGAAAAACTCATTAAGTTAGCTCGCGTTTAATTTAATCTTTGCTCAGAGTTTGACTGGGTGTAAAAAACAAGCAAGGAGTTGAAGAGCTGGCCCAATATCTGCAAAGTGTGGCTTTGTTGAGAAAAATGCCTATGTAAACAGAGCAAAGGCTCTTTGTGGTGATGCCTGTCGGCATCATGTGTCCTAGAGAGCTGGCCGGGAGGAGAAGTGTTAAATGTGGCTGACAGGGGGAACGGGCTCCAAGTGAGAAGAATGATCTGATGGGCTGAAAGAGGCGTCCCGAGGTGTTGCTGTTTGACGACGGGACACTGTGCTCTCAGAAGGCAGGTCAGCTGCTGCTGTAAGCCTGCAGGAGCCGGGAGGTCAGGAGATGGCCAGCGCTGCCGGGAGGAACTGGATGGTGGCTGGTGGCATCCACAGAGGTTTTTGAGGAAGGTGGTAATGTGAAAAGACACATGCCACTTTCTGTCCTTCAGACTGCTTCTGTTCTGAAGGCCAATTCTTCCTCTTAACCCAGCTGTAAACTTTTAGTGTGTTATCAATACCCTCCTTGCTTGCTTATAGGCCATGGGCAGCTCCAGTGTGGTCCTCTCTCTGCTGCCCAGGTTCATGCAGAGTGTGCTGGTTTCTGCCTTGCCCCTCGTCAGTCTGAGGAAGGTCGTGGTCATTGTTGCAACCGTTCTGTTTTATGGACCTGTTCCTACAGTAGTTATTAACATGACTCGCTCTGCATCCCAGGTAAGAGATTCAGTGTTCTTGGCTCCACATAAAAAACCCCCTTATTTTGTATTGCTCTTCTGTCAGAAGCCACAGATCTTATATACTGATTTTGAGACTTTCAAAACATAGTAAGACCATTAAAAACTCCCAGTGAAACAGGTACTGAATCCCACCTGTAATATTGACATGATGTTTAACCTGTGTCCTAATCTCTATAGGGGTCAAATCAGAGTAGTGAGTTGGTTTTTACATGTTTCTCTGAACCTGCACGTTTTTTTTCACTACTTAGAATTTATTGTAAGGAAGATTAATAGTTAGTAACTTTGTGAATATCCTCACTTTTTTTTTTTTTTTTTTTTTCCCAGTAGCTGAACAGCTATCAAAAATAATGGGGGATTTTCAGCCAAATAAAAAAAAAGGGAAAAACACATTCTGAGAAATTATCATATGACCTTTTCAGGAAACTTCTTTCCAAGCATTCTATTTTCTTAGTTTTATGAACTACTAAGTTATTGGATTTTGTGTTTGTTTATTATTTTTTTAATCTGAGTCATAACATTCACGCAATCATGGCAGCAGAGCCTACTAGTGAAAAACAATTGCATGTGAATCCAATCCAGATTAATCTTGATTGAGAATGGTCACCAATTGATGAAATTGACCTATTAATTCAGTGGCTCCAGCTGTATGAGTCTTCACACCTGCAGCCCTCAGTGAGTGAACCTCAGCAAGGGGACCCTGGAGGACATGGTGATTCAATCCCTCTCCCTCCAGAGCTGTTGCTTTTGGGTCAAAGCTGAGCTTATGCATGTGTCGGAGTGGTCAGGACATTTTAGGAGGTATTTCCTCCTTGCTCTATTTTTAGAGGAAGAAGAACTTTACTTCTTAGGGTTGCGATGTTTTAATAAGTGCTATATTTTTTTTGTTTGTTTCTTTTCTTCTGGATTAGAGTTCACTCAAGTAGTAATCTAATATCTGATTACAGATAACTGGAAAGGGTGACCAAAAATCTTGAGCTTGATTGTCAGAGAAATTTGGAGAAGTCCTACCTCAGATGTATGTTTTGTCTTTCTTGATGAAACACTGTGAACAGGAAGTATACTTCTGATTAATATTGGAAACACATATAGAGGAAATTACCAACTGTCTGCACACATAAAACGAGTTCGCCAACTATGAAATTAGCAGTTTGCCCCTGAGCTCAGGGGTGCTGGAATTCAGAAGGCAAAACACACAGCAAGCCTTGGTTCAGTCCTCAAACTCATTTACATGGAAAATACGCTTACACAGGCCTATCGGGAAACATCTTCAGAAGTCGGCAGTTTAGGGCACATTTGCAATGCAATACATAATTTATCTTAGGGAGGCTGCAAATGACTGGTCATCGCATCTTGAAGCCTTGCAGCTGTGCACTGACTCATTCCTGGACCCTTTCTGCCAGCCCTTCTTCCTCACGTTTCCACGTGGAGGTGAGAAAGGCGGGTGTGAAAGGGGGCCAGACCCACACAGGGGCACGCTGGCGGGCTGGGCTGTGGGGGCTTTCTGTGAATACTGCACAGACACCAGGACTATGGGGTGTATAGACACAATCCCTTTACAGGGCAGGTTAAAAAAATATTTTACTTAAATCTTCCCTCCAAGACATACTAATGAAAGTGATTGGATCTCTCTGTACATGCAGAATTGGAAGGGAAAAGATGAGCAGAAAAGTACCTGTTATTACAGGTACTTAATGAACTTTGCTCCTGGTGAGACCGGTGGATGTAAGGGAGGCTGGTGCACAGTTATTTTTAGAAGCATCAGATTGATGCCACTGTGACACTGCATTTATGGCTTTTTACGTTGTTTTCCTGAAGAGCTCACCAATTTCTTTGTCTTGAGACAAATGATCAGAATCATTTAGAAAACAAGAACAAAGGATAAATCATTCTCTGCTATTGCCAAATCATTCTACGCTCTTGCCAAATTGTACGACTTCTTCATTATTTTTTTTTTTTTTGTTAAAAAATATTTTTTAATTTAAATTGAGTGCAGGAGAAGACAGGACAGGGAAGAACTATTATATTTGTCAAAACAACTGACATGTAGTCAAAAAGAACAATGCATTTCTGGACACTGGTTATTAAAACCTTTATTTTAGTAGATTAATTTGCACCCATATAACTATTGTGAGGCTAAAAAATTAATTTAATAGAATTTACCTTTTGTTTGTTTGTTTCTTAACCCACCCCACCCCCAGGCAGCTATTATTACATTATTTCTAATCACTACATATAAGTGCTTCGCTAGGAATACATTATGTCCCTTTGCAGACTGCAAACTTGTATTTCTGATGATAAATCTGCTGAGACATTGGCTTAGTTACGAGCACAATGCATGGGTAGCTGGATGATATTTCATATACTGTTTTATATCTAAATTCAGGCAATGAACTTTCTCTTCAAGAGACGGTCTAGGGGATAGGGAGATATTTGAAGAAGGCTGGACTAGATGATCCTAGAGGTCTTTTCAACCTGAATGATTCTATGATTCCCAATATTGCCAATTCTGAAAATGTTTCACAAAGTTAATATTATACCTGAAATTAAGTTAATAGAAAAAGTAGGAAAGCCCTTGAGATAAAAACAGTCCTATCACAGGACAAAAAAAATACATGTATACTTATCTTTAGGTACATAGAACATGTAACATGTTTAGGTACATATAACATATAACACATAAAACTTGCTTGTTTTATGAAGCAACGTCTTAATGGAATTATCATTTAATGTCTTATTATCATTAAAAAAAAAAAAGAAAACTTCTCCACTTGTGAACACAATGCACCTTTCCACCAATAATAGTCAGTCAGGGCAGTGGGTATTCACAGCTGGAATTACACTAGATGAGGTGTCCTGCACATTACAGCCATCTCGGAGCAAGTACAGCAGTTAATTAGTCTCCTAGTGTGAAGTTTGCAATCAGGTGTTGAAGCAGTTTCAGTTACAGTGTTGTGGTGAATCATTTCCTTTTGATGCTTGCGGTGATCAATCATGTGGGGCCCTCTTCTAGATTTTCACACTAGCTTTAAGACAAAAGACGTTCACAAAGAAAAACAAAATATTATCCATCTGGGTACCCAGCATGTATCTCAGATCACTTTGATTATTTTCAACCTACAAGGTTATACAAACATTTTACTTTTTAAAATTTACATAATAGTCTGAAACAGGCTTCATAAGGAAATGTTCTAGAAAAAAATAGCAGTCTAAAATGCAAACACTATTTTGAAATGCTGATTTTTAGTTTTGTTTTAATTGCTGGCTTTCCTTCTGAGCATTAAATATCAAACTGATATAACACTCAGGGAAATATCCTGCTTCTCCAGGGGCAGCTTTTAAACTGCATAGGACACAAAACTGAATACTTTCTTTTTTTCTGAAATAAACAGCAATACAGGCCTGTACTTGTATGACCACGCATATTTCATTACATACACAGAAAGCACGTATGAAGAATTTTCACCTGCAGCTATTTTGATAGATTGATTTGGATTCAGGAATGCATCCCTATTTGAGCCCACACTGAAGCATGTGGTTAACAACATGCACAAGGTAATACTTAAAGTTGGTCATGCACTTAAATGTGGTCTTGAGGAGGGCAGGATTTGAGCATGTGAGAAAGTGATTTCTTGACTTGTGGCCTTTGTCATTGCAACACAAAAATATGCATGAGGAACGCCAGCCGTGCACGGCAATTACAACAGCCTAACCTCCTGTCCCCAGTCCTGTTTTAATATATAAAATATTGTGTGATGATGAAGACCTTCGCCTCTCAGAGGTTTCAGTGGGAATTAAGGATCATTGGAGGTGGTGAAACTAACAATATTTGCATAAAAATGCACATGGGAAAAAAAGAACATCAACTGGATAATAATATTCCAGGACTGTTTTCAGTGTCTTATGTATCTGTCTAGCTGGCTGCTATGTTCAGGGTGGATTTTGCTAGAAATGTAAATGAACATGCACTTCCAAGGATACATTTTGTTCTTTACCTGATGGTAATATATTATGGAAAACAATTTTTAACTTTTCCCCACTGTTTCCTCCATTTTCCAGATCTGTACCCTGGGGTCTGGGAATATTATTAACTATGAAGATTGCTTGCTTTCCACTGCTACTTATAATTATAAAACGGTTAAATGAATAAAGAATAAGGAACGTGACCTTGTCACCCTAACTCATGAGTGATTGTCAAGTGAGGTATCCCAATAGGTTGAATACTGAAGTCTTCTTTTTTTTTTTTTCATTTTATCATGAACTAAAAATGGTAATCCTGATCTCCCAAAGACTTCTGTGCATTCATACTTTTAAACATCAGAAAGAAAAGCCAGTGCCTTAAATATCTGTGTTACAGTAGTGAGACCTAAGAAAATCAGAAGTCAACCCCGTTGACTTCAATAGAGATTTTCCCAGGAAGGATTGCAGGATCGGATTCCTGGGTGATACAAAGGGAGGTTTACAGAAAGTGCTGGGGGTGGGGAGCTGTTATTGAAGATATAATTAAAGTTGCAACAGTAGTTACTAATGATGACTTCCGATGAAAGCAGCAAACTCTATGCCAAGTAAATTTGAAGGTGTCTGCTCTCTTCTCAGTTTAATTTCTAACAATAAGGATCCTTCCTGAAAGCAAGAGGAGGGCAGGTCTGGGGGATGGGTGCATTTGCATTTTGTAAGAGATGGGGGATATCACTCGGGCAGGGAGAGTACAGAATAGTGATTATGTGGAGACACTGGCACTTGAATGTTATTGCCCCTGCTACAGTATTTTGGATAGCTGGATCAATATAACATTGGCTGTCCTTGCAAAACACAACAGGTCAATAAATAAATTTGTCAGCATTTTTCTAGCTTGCCACGCTGGGAAATAATACAGGTTACTAAAGAATTGTCACCTTTGATTTATAAAGCTAATTAAAGGTAGGTGGTTTGCTTTGTCTCAAATTATTTAGCAAATTAAAAGATACAGGGGAAGAAAACTCTACAAGTGAATCAGATAAACACAGTACGTCTGAATACTTCTCAGCGTATGGAGACATCTGACCTCAGTTACTAGGACTGCTTTTAACACAGCACTTTAGTGTCGCTTACCCTTTGTCTGTTGACAAGATAGGATATTCAAAATAAATCTGCAAAGAAGCAGTTTTAAATTAGCATTCAAGATTCTAGGAATTCATTTCAGCTTCAGTCTTGGGGCAAAAGATATCTTAGCGATTTCCTGCTTTTGCAGCACTTACTATTTTTTATTGCTTTGCATGATATTACATTAATAATACTTGAGTTTATTCATTTTATTGGAATTCGTTTAATGTGCAAACTGGCTTCACTTTTGTATTAACAGTTTAAGACACCATCCTTATAGCAGATTTAGGGAATATTTTGTCCTGTTGTACTATAAATGAGTGGCTCCTGCAAACTAAAGGAGCAGTTTCAGGGATTATTATTATTTTTTTAAATCATGGGCTTTTCCCATTATTTTCACCTTTGGCTTGCAAACAGTGAGGGAGTCCTAGATCAGAGTCTCATATCTGTCTAATTAGGATTCCTTTGTTTACTTTTTTTTTTTTTAAAAAAAAAACAAACCCGGATTAAGTTTGTCTGCATCTGACTGCAATGGCCCAAACTGTGCTTCTCAGTGACACTGTGCAGCCTTTCTCAAGGAAAACAGAGCCTGGCTGGTACTTCCTGAATACTGCAAGATGAAAGGGGGGTGGGAGAGATTCAGTCCTAACAAACCTATGCAGTGAATGGGGGGAAATGAAGCTGACTCGTTAATGGAAATTTCCCATATTTCCCCTCGGGATTTTGCATTGGGGATGGCAAGGTATTGTCTCCAAAGCCAGGAGTCAATATATTCCTCACAGCCAGTGGCTCCCTAATCCACTCAGCCCTTCCTTGGCTATGAAGAGCTAATCTGGAGCTGATACATTTCTGTCTGGGATTTCCTGGACAGAAATACGTGCACATGTGCTGTGTAATGGCATATAGAATAAACCTAATGTATTCAGGATGCATCAAACTTACTGCACATGTGTGAATCAACCATACATCACATGCTCAATAAATCCAACACTTCCAAGAGAAGCAGTACAAGATCTACCCACCCACTACACTGATCCCAGGAATTTGGGATGTATAAAAATTCACCTGATACTACTGCAGAGAAATTCTAACTGTGCTGCCCTTTTGACGAGAAATCTTAGATGAAGGACAAATCCAGCCCTTGAATTTTTCTTGAACAAAGAAGAAAAGGAGAATAAATTCTTTTCTCCATCTCTTTGGTGACAAAAAAAAGAGATGTGTGCAAACAGCTAAGCACAGCAGAGTAGCCCTAGCTAATCCCACTGTATTGCATCTTCCCATTCTGTTCCTCCTTTGCCTAATTACTGACAAATCCATGGTTTTGCTTCATTAGAAGATGTGATACGGCTATTGTACAGCGTCTTTAAATGTTTTATACACTTGGTTCAGTGGCTATCTCTCATACTTGCAGTATCTGGGGGAAAATACTACGCTTCTCCAAGCCTCAGTTTCTCCATCTACAAAATGGGTACGGTGATGCATTCCACTATTTGTAAAGTACTTGTACCAGTACGCATCAGTGGTTCTTTTGTTATTACAGCCATCTATGACTTTTAATTAAACCATGGACAGTTTAAGTAGACCTGTGCTACCTATGCAGATTGTGCCACTGTAAGACACTCACTCCCACATAAAGCGATTTTTAAAAGTCTCAGAAAACTCCTATTACCCTTGACTTATTCCTGTTTCTAAGACACAAGACATGAAAGTTGAGGACATTAACATAGTGTACGATCCTCTCTGAGCAAGCTTCAAAAATTTTACATAGTCATAGTTATCTTCAAAAAGTTGTCTTACCCCCTTGAAAAATGATCAAGGAGAAAAAAGGCTGTTCAGATGACAAATATTTCTTACTGAGAATAATTTAAATCAATGAAAATATTTATAAAATTAAGTAGTAGGGGAGTATAGTGAGTCTGTTGACTTTATGTAACTGGTTATTATTATATTAAATACAGGCATACTGTTACTACAAATCCATTATCATTCAGTGCATGGCTTCTTGTTCAAAGCAGTCAATACAGTTACAAACCTTTAAAAAGGATTAGTGACTTTCCTGCCTTAGAAAAGATTTCTTTTACCTTTATTTTACAAATTGTGATTTTATTTGCAAAGCTGAAACAAAGGAAAGGCTGTACTCTGGCAAGGAGATGCACTGCTTAAGGCTGACAGCTGGAGTACTGTATATAGGACGGCAGTTCTTGATTTGTCAGCATGTTGCTAGGGGTAGGGAAACTGAGAGTAGAGTAAAATGCCTATTGAGATATTCCTGTATCTCGTGGTACATATGCACACTCGCTCTTCCCCTCGTCTATCTATATTCACTGCAATTTCTGAAAAAAAAAATAAAAATTAAATAAAATCCTCTTGACAAACCCAGAAAGACATATCCTGCATTTCCTTTCTTCTTGTTGCCTTTGTGCACAGGTCTAACAAGTACCAGAATGAGGGGCAACACAAAAACCGAGTCTACACCAAAGTCAGAGGGAGCTCAGGGCTGGAGGAAGAGCCCAGCTTTGATGGGCTGCCAGTGGGGCTGCTTGAAAGAAGGAGGGTGATCAGCAAGCTGGCATGGCTGGGGACCCTGAAAACGATACGGTCTCATTACTGCAGAGACAGTTCTGATGGGGATCCATAGTGGCATACAAAACCTTAGATCTGTTTGGTGATGGTGCGGGTAGAAAATGCAGAGGACGCATATTCATAGTGGGTTCTGAAGATTTCTCTGTGCAAGTAAAAGGAAATGAAAATTTGCCCAGCTAGCTGTTTCCACGTACAATTATCTGGTTTACATACCTGAGTTAAAATAATTACATGCCTAAAGCAGCCATCCAGCCTCACACACATTTGCAATACTCCATCGAGTGCCTAAAAATCCACGTTTGATGACAAATATCTAAAACCATGTTGGTCTCTAACCCAGCAGAAGAGATCATAGAGCTTTTCTTATACCACATGAAGCAATCCCATTCACTAGTACCTTTCAACATTCGCTAAAGGTAGTTATCTAAATCTACAGCATTACCAGTTTACACATTTTTCTCAACTTGTGTGCTGCATTAAAGGCTTTAATTCACCATACAGCCTGATAAAAGATACCACGTCTGAAATAGACTGGTCTGTGCTGTTCCTGCAGCTGAAGCAGGAAGTCTGCAGCAGGAAGCATTTTTTCACTCTCATGGTTTATAGTGTCACCAGAAGTCCTTGATAAAGCTATGGTTGCATCTGTTGGGCAAGGATTTTGTCAGCACCAAAAGCTGTTATTAGGAGACCTGGGAGAAAGGTCTGCTTCTCGACAATATTAATAGCTAGCTACTGCAGTGTGCTTCAGACAAATCTTCTTTTTTCCTGTAAGTATGCATGTACATGCACTTTCCAATTATTATATATAGTCTATACTGAATGTCCTGCTTTCTTAATCACAGAAACAAGCTGTCTGTGCCCAAAATGTTAATAGAAACTTCAATATTATAAACTGTTACTGCCTGTAACACTCTCATGTTAAAAGTCTCACATAAAAATTGTCTCCTATTTAATCTGTGGCAACACCATCTCCGATTAATAAACTGAAAGGAGTTTACATTTCAATTCTACTTGTCATTTCATTTCTGATGGTTTAGTTTCTGCATTTGCTTCCACAGAACAAGTCACCTTCCTCTTTGTCAGTAGTTTAGGCTTAAACCGTCCTCAGCTGCATGTATTACTGTGAGGCTTCACAGTGTCTTGTTTGAAAATAGGCTTTTTAACTTTAGAAAAATTTCCAGTTATGTTAATTTCTTTTTAAAAAGGCCTCTCAAAGACTTCAATATGAAGTAATAGCTAATTTCTTTTGAGGAAAAAAAAAAAAAAGGTCATACAGGAAATAATGTAACAATGGCAAAAATGAAGCAAAATCTGATGATTTATTTTGACACAGACTGCAGGGAAGATATTACTCTGTCCCATAGACAATACTTCCATTGTAGCAAAACACCAATGTCAAATTTTGAATTTCCACACGTGAGTGGAAATCCTGCTTGTTGACAGGCAGAGTTCAGGGGGCTGCCGTGTCTGTATGCCAGCCTGCCCATCACCACAGGATTAGGCCTCACGGAATAGTAGGTTTTAAAATCCAAACTCCTCTTAAGCATGCTAAAGTGCTGTGGTGAAGTCGCAGCTGCTGGAAATGATTGTAGCTCCATTAAAGGCAATAGTGTGATATTGATATGCACCAGCTGAAGCCTTGCTCTGAGCAGCCCCTTGCTGGCACCAGCAGCAGTGGGAGCCCCAGGGCCAGTCCCAGCCCTCTCACCCAGCTGCACCCCAGCAGTGAATGAAGGCACATCAGGTAAGCAGGAGCTCAGCATTTTCTTACATGTATTAGAATTGGGCAGGTTTTTCTGATACTGGCTGGCTCTTGAGAGTTGTCTGGGTCTGAGCCAGAGTATTGGCAGTGTATTGACAAAACCTCCCTTGTGGGATTGTTTGGGAAATTTTGGCACAACTCAGCATGGCAGGAGCTGTGGAAGCTGTGCAAAGAAGCTGCGCTTTAGACTTGGTTTCAAAAGTCACTTGAAAGCTTCTTAGATCTGGGAAGTGTGGGTTTTTCTGTTCCCCCTCCCCCTTAACCCAGAACGTAGATGGCAAATGTTCCTCACCTGTTTATCAGAGCACCCACTGCCTCGTCTTGCACAGTTGCAAGAACATTATTTTTGCAAGAAGAGGGAAGCAGAAAAATGTAAATCAAATAAACACAACAAATGTAAGGACGGGGATCAGGTTACTAGTCAGTTGTGAATGGGAGAAAAAAAAAGCTAATGCGTTTTGAAGTAAAACGATATCTTCTTATGGTGTCGGAACACTAATTCTCAAAATGGGGAAGCACATTCACTGTGTGTGCAAGAACATGTGAGGCCACTCTCGCTCAGATCAAGGAATACTTGTTCTCATTAACTATCTTTAGAAACCAGTGAGATCTGGCAACATACCATGCCTTTGTCAACTGTCATGCTAATACCTCATTTTAAACAATCGCTTGTCCTTTTTTTTATAACCATTCAAATGCACATTTTCGTCATACCAGCTCTATGGCATTCACAACATTTAAGAAGCCTCAGATTTTCCTTCCTGCATTTCTGATACAAGGAGGAAGTATTGATGAAGGTACAATAGGAAGCAACAAATAATGATAACAAAGAGCCAAGCTTCGGGAATGCTTTCTGTTACCAGATGAGGAAGAATAAAAAAAAAAGTTGCAACCCTCCAAGAATGGTAATACTACTTCAGGATTGATCAATATTAACTTTCTATTTATAGAGGACCTTTCATTCTGAGGCTGTGCAGTGTTTATAAATTAATAAACACATGTGCAAGAATCCCATCATCCATTATTAATGTATTGGCACTTTCAGTTTATGAAAGACAATTATTATTTTTAACACTGAAAGTTTTGGTAAGAATCACAAAATTACCTTTTGTCTCCTATTCTCTCTGCCTATATTTCAGGCATTTAAGTTCTGTAGTAGCACTGTAGCTGAGCATGAGGACATACTACAAGATAAATACTTTTGCAAAAATATGTCTTGGAATATTGACTGAACTTACCACGTTGTTCATAGGGATTACACCTGACAAAGTCTTACATTAAAAACTTTACAAAACGAGTACTTCCTTAATGCTCAATTAATATTCAGAGATGTCTTCAGTCCCTCTGCTATCTTAAAGGCAGATAATTTTCTTTCCTTCTCATCAATTCTTAGGGGTCTGCCGCCACATTATAATTACAAACAGCAGTAACTGCCACCCTTTAAGGCAGTTTTGGTCTTTGCATGCACTTGGAATATGCAAAGTATAGGAATTCACCTAGAGATGCCTTCTTCAGTTTGGGAACATCTTGTGAAACTCTGGGAGGTTGCTTCCCTTATTTTGATTACATGCTCTGTTGCAAATATTACTGGTGTGCCTAAAATTCCAATTCAATTTGTTTAAGATCAAAACAAAGAGGAGGTAAGCGTCTTTAATGGAAGGCAAAACAGAAAATGACCCCCAAAAGGAGAAGTGGAGAAAAAGGTGACATTTGAACTACACGTACAGCATAGCACAAGTGTCAGAACTGAAACATGTTTGTAGAACTCTTGTTTTACAGACTTGTGAACTCTGCAAGATCTTGGAGTTCTGGTGTAGATAAACTTACTTTGTGACAAGGGTGAACAGAGCTCACTAACGGAGTGAGGAAAGTTGCATTAACAAATACAGAATTTAAGCATGTCATCATATCAAAACAATGCATTTAGGCTTCAATTTAGAACCAGTTCAGTGTACACCTACCTCTCTGTGTGTGAGTAGTCAGCTCAGGGTTGGGCTTTTAATATTAGACTTTTTTTTTTTAATTGAAGAATGGTGTCAGGTGCTAATTGGCATGGGTGACTATGCTCTCACTTTGCCATATCCAGGCAATGAAAAGAAGTAGTTTATAGACTGAGAGTGAGAAGACTGGAAGCTCAGACTAATCAAGGAAGGGAGAGGATTAACAGCCAGTCTCTAGATCCAACTCTTGATATTCAGAGTAAAGGCCATGTGATACCAGGAAGGACAATTTGGAAAGTTACAACAAAAGTTTAGGGCCTCTGGTGCTGATAACTGAGCCTTTCTGGGCAGAGGGTATGACTTCATTATCTTCCGTTTGTTTATCTTCTCAAGCAGCCTTTTTACCATCATTTGTATTTCACTGATGTATTTGTCTACATTCACTGCACAGCACAAACACGTGCATGCTTGAACTTTCTGTTTTCAGTCCCGAGGAAGGGCTTGAGTGCCTGAAAGCTCTTCTTTCTCTTCTAACTACATCTAATAAAAGATATTATTTCTCCATGCAACTCTTTATTCTCTATCACCGCCGTAGCAACAATGCTGCTGTTACTGCTCTTGCTACATACCCTATCAAACAACTCATGTGTGCCTGAATAATTAAGATCCCAGAGATCTTTCACCCCACGAGTTATAAGAAAAGAGAACATGCACATCATGGTGTGCCGTCATTTCGAAAAGGATCCATTTGCAGAACAAAGTACAGCAACAAAACTGTAGGTTGAGCAAAATGAGCTTCAGGAAAGTGATATGTTTCCTTTGAGAAATCTACATGCTATTGAACAAGCTTTAGTTTACATGTCTTTTCCTATGTTACATGTACTAAATAAAAAGAAAAGACATGGCATGCTTCTAGTCTGTTAAAGTTCATACGCAGGGAAAACAAAACAAAATCAAGGTCAAATAGAAAATCTTTAATAGCTGTGCTGTCAACATGCCTTGCAGGATTTGAAATCTATGAGTTTATACAGACAGGATGTATAAAACTGTGAAAGAAAAACCTTGCAATTGCTTTCTCATTATAAAAATAAACTGTTCTACTTTAAATGTGCCACTTAGAAAGTAACTAAACCCTCAAGTTTTTAGCTGAGCATAAAAATACCTACGAATGCATTTTTAAAGAANGGGGGAGCTGCTGTTGATGCGAGGGAGCCTGGTAACTGAATATGGGTTGAGGAGATAGTTACTAATGCAACAGCCAGGCACATTCTTGGGGGGGAGGGCGCGGGGAGCCTTCTGCATGGTTACTGCACAAAGTCGCTTCATGGATTATCTGATGTTGCAAGAACCTGATTGCTTGCAGCTTTCTCATCACCGTCTCATCTGTGTCTTCATTTAGTAAATCTAATCATGTGAGCATGTTAGTCAAATCTGAGACCGTGTCTAACTACCAGAGTGCCTCTGCAGCAGGCGTTTCCTGTAAACACACAACTGCCTGCGCTTCTGCAGGGGCAACAACAGGAGAATCATCTGACACGATGGGATTTTCTTGTACTCGTTGCTGAAATAATGCTGAAAGAAGTAATTTGTGCAAAGGGGAAATTCAGAAAACGAGCCACAAAGCACTGATAAAGCCTTCTCATAAGAGATTGTCTGTTTTCTAGTCTGTCTCGTCTGAACATCACACAATTTATGAACAATTTTGTAAGCAGAGAGGCAAAATGATCCTGATTTTACAAAAGAGCAATTGTGCAGAAATGAAGACTGTAGAATTTTATATTCCAACTCATGGCCCAGACGTCCAAAATAATTTAAAAAAAGGAATTCTAAAATTTGTTCTCTAACTTTGAGCCATTAGGTCGTGGTTTCAAGCTTATCTCCTTAAAAGCGACAACAGTGCGTATTTACTTTATTTATCTATTCATGCCAGCGAATGGAGAATTTCATGTAATGACTTGACTGCTAGAGCAGGGGCTTAAAAAAAAAAAAACTGCCAAATTTTGTGAGCCCTGTGAGAAGACTTGCCCAAGATCACGCAGGAAGTCTGTGGCAGAGCTGGGACTGAGCCCAGATCCTCTAAATCCCATTTGTGCCTTAACCACACAACGGGCCAGATTTAATAGCTGCCTAAATGTGAATCTAAAATGAGAGAGTCCCTGTGCAAAAGAATGAAACTTGGCTGATTGCCTGCTGCCAGGTATAGACTGGGTATTTTGCTACTCAGGTCAGTTGTTTGAGACAAACATCCACAGTAACCCTCGAAAGACTTTAAATTTAGGCAAAGGCTTCCTGTTGCCTGAGCAGCCGTGTTTTCATTCTCTCTGACAGCAAGGGTTTTCTCATGTGCACTGTGCAGAAGAGCAGGACTTGAGCCAGTCTGCAAGACTTTTAGTATGGACTTTTTACATAATGTAAATGTGCATAACACGATTTAAAAGAACTTATAAATTTAAGTACATTAGGAGTTTGGGGACCGAAATTAAACTTTTCAGCTTTTGAGAATGCTATTTTATTTTTTTCTATTGTTATGGAGGAGATAATCACAATTTTGGGCATGCTGCCTGGTTCCAAAGTCTACTTTGGGGCTAGGTTTAATATTGCAAAACTGTGTAGTAACATATAGTACAGAAGAGTAAACACAGGTCTGTCAGTCTTTCCTGTGCATTTGTTGTAGAAGTTTTTACCTCATACATAATTCATGGGTTGCTGAAGCTCCCTCCTGAAAGGCAGCAAATGTCCTCAACACAAGGCAAAACAGAGGGAGAAGAAAATAAAGATTTATTTTTACAAGTTGGCCCTTGCCTCATATCAAACATCTCCAGCGCCATAAGCATAAATCACAGAGGTCATTGTGGCTAATCTGTATAAATAAATTGGATGTTTTCATTTCAGTCATGTAATGTGATAGCGTATGATGCGTTTTGAAGGAAAAAAAAAAATCAAAGAAGAAAAGTTTTAAGATATTCCAGTCTCTCATTTTTTCCTGAAACAGACTTTTTATTTTTCTTATGTTTTCCACAGAGGTACCGCATCTCAGTGGATAAAAACCATACGGCTTCTGTGTTCTCTGTTAAATCATGTTTACAGTCATCCAGAGTCCTGGCTCCAGTGAAACACCCCTTGTGATCAAGAAGGTCAGTTTATTTCACCTGAAAAGGTACAATCTTTAAAAAGGGATTAAAAAAAAAATGAAAGGGAGAAGGGGAAGTTATAGGTTTTGATATGTCACGAGAACAAGAAATATTGCAAAACCTGACTCTGTGGGTCTTTTGGGGGACATAGTTAAGGGCAAAAGCACAAATGTTATATGTTTTGAAGTTTGTAGGCCCTGAAGTTGTTTGTAAGTCATCAATATAAGGACTTTCAAAATGCTAAACTCAGAAGACAATAAAAAGATTAAGTTTTTCACAGCCATGATTTTTAAGAGTCACGTGACATTGAGTGTAAGGAAACGGGTAACTCCCACACCCATTTCCAGCAAAATTCTTCTTTGTTCTTCTTGCCATGCTGCCGTTTGTAGATAATCGATACTTAAAGCAAGTCCCGCCGCAGTTTACTGGCCTACTCCTGTGCTTAAACTTGGGAGTGTTTGTGGGATCAGGTTTGGTCACATAGTACAAATTAGTGTGCAGCAAGTTACAAAGAAATGTGAAGCTCTTGCAATACAATGGAGTATTTTGCATGCATGTATAAACACCTCACTTGGATACATGATACTGCAAAAAAATCACACTTAAACCAACTGAAATTGCTCATTGCACAATGAGCCCGACACCAGTTTCCTCCCGAATCAATTCAAAACTCTTGGACCATTCAGAGCAGCAGGAGGACCAAGATCTAATGCCTGAAAACCAGTAACGAAGCAGACTAAGGCAAACCCCTGTGGTCTTGGTTCACACAGCTGATTCACACAGAGGTTGTTCAACTTTGAAGAAACCAGGGAAAATGCACCTAAATGACTGTTGAAGGGCGAGGTCTTAGACATATATATTTTTAAAGTTTGACCTTATCAGTTCTGACCTCCTTTTCATGAACTGCTTCAAGGGTAGTGTGAGGCAAGATTCAAATTTGCCAATAAAGACACTTCATCTCCCGGAATTACCTGGTAAGTAGATTACCGCATTCTGTAATGTTTTTTATTAATCTTTATTTGCCATATAAGCGACCTAAATTTCAACCTGAGTAGCGTTGCTCATTTTAGACTCGGGGAACATTTTGAGAACAGTTTTAAAAAAAAAACACCCACGTAATTTTAGTTGCAATTATTTTAGGAATGTCCTCCATTCGGGCAGGATGATTTTTATATTGAAGCAAATAAGCCGCTGGGTGTGATCTACGCCAACTGATGTAAACTAAACTGACTTTAACAGGTCTCCCTGTGTCTTTGGGGGAAAAACCAGAGAACCACATGGCAACTCACCTCTTTCTTATCCCATTTACTAGAAGAAGGTGCTAACCTCAGAGTCTAGCAGAGATTAAGGACTTTGTTAACAGTATTGCAGATTGCATCTAACTCCTAAAAAAGCTCCTCAGTTCCAAGGGGAATGCTTGAGAAGGCATTTTAAGTCTTCTTCTGCTGCATTTAATTTCACTGCTGCATCCCTACCTCTAGCGAAGTAACGCTATGCTCGACAGATGAGCGCTTATGACCGTCAAAGGAAATGCAAAAATACATGAATCCTGGGCGTTTTGGGGCAGCGTCGCCAGCAAACTTGCCACGTTCCCGTGTGGCCTCCCCTTCTCCCGAGGCACCATCTCCATGCGCGGGACGCGTTCACCGGCTCCGCAGCAGCAGCCACCGGGCCTCCCCATACATGACAGAAGGAGATGGGTCGGGCCGTTTTACCCCTCAACGACCCACCAAAGGAGACCGATGGACAGTACTTAGGGGATGCGTTGGTTTTATTTACATTTGCAAGGACGAGGCTATGGGAGCAGCCCAACCGATCCGCCCGTCGCGGCCCCCGCCGGGAGCGCGCTTGATGTTCGGGG
>VZZY01012432.1:1054689-1075566 GCA_013400335.1 Eurystomus gularis | reverse complement strand
GGGTTTGTAGTAAGTGGCTCATGGGGCGGGGGGGGGAGGGGGCTTGATAATGAAAAGTTTATTGATCCGTTTTGCCAGTTTTTGCTTCGTTTACCTTTGTCTTCTAAAGACTAAGCTCTTCCTGATAATTTCTTTGGTATCGTGTTTCTCCTTTTTTTTTTTTTTTTTTTTTTTTGGGGGAATGGGGATTTTAAAAAAAAAAAAAAAAAACNNNNTGAGGGGAATAGGAAGTTTAGAAAATAAATAAATAAGCCTCGACTGACTTCTTAAGCAACAAAAGACGTTGCCAGGCGAGGACAATAAAATTCTAGAATATCTAGAGATTGGATTTCGTTCCAGTTCCGTGATACCCACTGGACTTTCTGGGTGTGGGTTGGGTTTTTTTGTTTGTTTGTCTCCCACACAGAAAACCTGCAGCCAAAGTAAGGTCTGTATGTACTTTAATGAGCCATCCCATAAAATGTGCTGTGTGACTCCCAGTAAGTATTTGAATTGAAGTGTAATAGTTTTGAAGTGGTGGTGAACAAAAATCTTTATGTCGGGTTATTGATCTGCTGATGAAAGACGTTTGAATGTGAAGAGGGTTTAGTTTAGGGGTTTTGTGTGTTTAAAGGTTTTTTTAAGGTAACAACTTTTTTTTAAATTCTCATTTCTAAAATGACCTTGAGAGCTTTAAAACTACATCAGTTTCTACCATTGGGTTTGAGGGGGAGGCAGTAGCAGAAGGATCTAGTGAAAATCGAAAATAGAAATAGGAACTGAAGTAGATGCAGTGAAATATTTTCTTATAGAAGTATGCGAAAAGGGAAGTTTTTTGTAAGAATGTGTGAAAAAAGAAGAGAGGGAAATAACGCAGTTTCAGATGTAAGGAGAGAGAGGGAGCATATCATTCTTCACATTTTAGTAGGCCCTGAAATGCAGGAGTGATATGATCTGGAAGACACAAATAAAACGCCTAACTACAAGTTGAATAGCAGGCATTGACTTGCTGACCAATGCTTACATGCTTGTTGGTTGGTGGGGCCTGGTTTTGTGTCTGCAAAGGTATCAGAGCTCAGTGCTATGACAATGGCTTGCAAATGCTTTAACGCCATGTTTTATTGCTCTTAGGAGCTCTTATTAACTGTAGGTTTGGGAATACGGCTAATTCTTTAATTTGTGATGTCCACACTAAGTTTTAAGCGTTTCCTTGGATAATATAAAGGGACAGTTTCAAATAAGTAGGATAAACTGCATTCTTTGGCAGGGGGGGAGGGAAGAGGGAAAGGGTGGAGGAGGTATTTTTTTTTCTTCCCTTTTACTAGTTCTGTAACTGAGTCAATATTTTAAGATCTGTAGCAGGAATGTGGCTTTGTGATCACTAATCTTTCTCTAATGTGTTTTTTCAATGAGCAATATTGTAATTCTGTGCAAAATATTTGGATTTTACCTCACCCAGCTTGTTCTTAAAATCAGTATGAGTTTTCAAGTTTTGACTCTTAAGTTTTTTTAGCATGATGAATATGAAAAAGGAATAACTTTAGAAACATGGTTATTACAGTGATTATTGATTGGCTTGGCCTAGAGCCAAGGAACTCTTCTGCATGCACCAGAGTTGCTGATTTAAATTCTATAGATTCTTTTTCATATGTTAGCCTTTTTGAATCGTTAAACAGTATATATAGCTATTTAAGAACAGTAGATCAGTTTTTAGTTAAGGTTGTTCAATTATGTCTTCATCGCTTTGGAGTTGGTTGAATGACTTGACATGAGATTAAGCACAACAAAAGAAAAGGCAGGGGAACAACAGCTGCCTTCCAGTACCAGAGCACTGGTGTTCTGAGCAGTTAAGCATTTTACCTTTTAGTATTATGTGGTGTCAGGTTTAAACGTTAATATTTATATTTGTCTTTACAAGAACATGGGGCATTCTGATTAAACATCAGACACTCAAATCCTGGATATTCGTGTTTTGGGGTTGTTTGTCTCTTGCATTTTTAAGAAAATTATCTTAAGATCTGATACCGAGGAGTGAATTGATCTCATTAACTTTTAAGACAAAAGTAGCAAACAGTCACCACTAGTTTGTACTTGTTTAGTTACTGTGTGGTAAGAACTTTAAGGTGTGTCCTTAATGGCAACTGACGATTCTTGCTGCGAAGCCTTGTTTATTTTAGGTAGATGTTTTATACAGAATTTCCAGTGGGACAAATTACTACACTGACTGCACTTATTCTTTCTGAAGACTGGCTGCAAGCATAAGAGAATAATTTTGCCATGCTGCAATCAGTATATATTTTAAAATTAAAGCCATTAAGTTTTGCTGTGTATTTTGAGGCTTTTCCTACTTCCTTTGTTTAAACAGTCTTAAACAGTGCATATCATATATGAATTTAAAACATTCATATGGCACTACTGAGGCCGAATTTAAATTTCAAATGAATACCTACGTCCTTGGTGATCAAAATAGAAAAAACATTTCTTTAAATAAGTGGATGTTTTCTGGTTTTGAATGTGGTAAGAAGGCTATATTTGTACCTTGTAAACAAAGTTTCATATTAAGTAGTCTTTAGTGAATGGATTCCAGGTTTTGGATAAGAGGCACTTGTTTTTTCTTTTTTTTTTTCCTTAATTTTAAGTGAATAACATTGGTTTTGGTTTTGCTTTGTTTTGGTAGGGGTGGCAAGATTTAGGGTAGGGGCTAGAAAGAGGAAGATAATAAACTTTAGCACCTTTGATCAGACTGTCTTACACAAAAGGTTACTTCATTTTGGTTTCCTCTTTCATTAGATTGCACTCAAAAAATTCCTTTTTGAACACTTCTTCAGAATCTATCTTCTTACTATATTTTTTAGAACTATGCTGATAGATTAATATTGTTATATATGAACAAAGTGCTAATTTATTGCTATGGTCGGGGGGAAGTATTTTTAAAAGGGAACTGTGGGTTTCAGTTAGACTTTCAAAATGGTGATTACAATAAACTTTTAGTTATAAAAATCTGACAGTTTGTAATTAAGAAGCTCTGGGGAAATGTTAAGTAAATTTTAACTTCCCTTTGTTCTTTGGGACTTTTTGTTGTCCCAACTCTTTCTAAGCTGAACCTTGATTTGGAATGCATTGTCCTAGTAAAAGATTCCATACACTGTATATGTAAATACACTCCCTCTTTCCTGTGTTATGAAATGCTGCAACTACTACTGGCATATAGAAAGAACAGTCCCCCCCCCTTCCCTAAGGTAAAATGGGCTAAGCTTTCTTTTCTTTGCAAGAAGCTGAAAGAAGAGTTTGACCTTTGAACTCGCCCTCACACTTCCACACTGCTTTCAGGATGATTAAATAACCAAGGATATTTGCCTGTGCCTTATGCTTATTTATCTCACTTAAAATGCTCTAATACTTAACTGTTGAGGTATTGTCTTTAAATATAGCAAGACAGTACATTTCAGTTACAGCAGGGCTGCCATTTGCCAGCGCAGCCCTCTTATTTTTGAGACTCTTGATTTAGAACATCAGCGTTCCAATCAGATACTCTTTCCACATCTCATAACTATGTTAATTTCAAACTCTTCTTTGCTTTTAATGGACTTTGGGTTGTTTCTGAAGACCCTCAATCCCCTTTTTTAAAGTGACTTTAGTGACAAAAAAGTTTTTCTTTCTAGTGCATTAATACGATCAGGGGATTCTGCTGACTACTGTATGCATGCTTTTAGAGAGATGTGACTCATACCACAAGAGATTTGCAACTGAATACAAAAGTAAGGAAAAGGATATGACCAAGCTATGCAAGATTCTCAATATGTGTTGTATTTTAGGATTAAAAAAACCAAGCACACTTTTCCAGCCTAAACTTACCTGGGGTTTTGTGCACCTCCAAACAGGAAAGCTACTCTCAAAATGATTTGCTTTTAGAAATATTTTTCTTTTTTCTTTTTCAGTAAAATGTTGTTTTGTTGCTGATGAAAACTTGTTTATGCCAAGCCTGGGTGTATGTCAGTGGGAAAAAAATATTAAAACTTCTACTGTTATAATCATGTAACTTTGGTCAGAACATGGTTTATAGCTTATCATAAATCTAGCTCTTTTGATTCTTCCTCCTTTTTTTTTTTTAAGGGGGGGAGGCAGCAGGTTAAGGGGTATGATAAGAACAGACTTTCAATTTCAAAGTAAGACAATGTGCTGGGAGAAAATGAATCACAAATCAAAAATATAGATGACGTACTTGTTTTGAAATACATTGTCTCTGAGTTAGAAGATGGAATTGGTTATCAGACTGCCTTGAGAATTTCAAAAGAAAGTACAGGAGGAAATGCGGTTAGAATATGCAGGGAAATCTATGTAGATCAGTGTGTCTTAAAGATTTGAGCAGAAACCCATCCAAGTGAATAATTGACTGGATAGTGATTTTCAATATGCTAAAGATTTTATGTAACTAAAAGTATCAAAGTCTGAGTTTGCTTATGCACAATGGGTACACTAGCATTTTTCAGTGTAATAAATGAACGTAGTTTGCCTCTGACATAAGCTACATAGGGGAAATCAAAGGCCCTTGCATTGTGCTTACACTTTATCATGATAGCTGAGAGCTCCTTGGGTGAAATCCCTGGGGTTATGTCAGCCTCCCTGCTTTTGGTAGACAGGTAGGAAGAAGCAAATTAGATATATTCCAGAGACTATGATAGTGCATTGTAAGGAAAATGGATGTAAAGGTGGTCTAGAGAAGCCACAACTTCTGTTTAACTTAAATGTTTGTTTCTGTTGTTGTAATGTTGTTCTTTTTTTCTTATGCTAGTAAAATTTGGATATGAAAGTGCGTGTTTGAAAGGTCAGTTTCTTGTGGATGCTAACTCTCTTTGCTAGGACACCTTGGCACTGTGAAGCCGGGTATGTTGGACTGCATCATCACATACACCCCCTTCAGTCCACTAGTATGAGGTAATGTAATGCTAGGCAAATAAAAAGGTTTAATCCCCATCAGTTTTATGTGGGTCTGTGGAAGATCTCTCACCTGCATGGAAGAAAGGAGGAAGCTATTTGAAGTCTCTATTTGGAGCACTTTTCTATTTTAGTATCTTCAGATGCTAGTCCAGGGGATGACTTAAGCAGGAGTAAATGTCTTTCCTTCAGACTGTGTACCTTTTTCCATTTTCCAAGACTGATTTTTGCAAATACATAATAGTGGAAATGTTTGCAAGTAACAACTTCAAAGTTCTCTGCAGAGGGGAAGGGTAAAGCAGTTGCCTTTTCTTCCAAGGTACAGGGGGTTTGAGCTGTGTTGGGTAAGAGTTAGATTCAGAGTTGAAATCAGGTGAGACCACTAGGGCAGATTAATGACCTTAAAATGAACTCTTTGGAAGTAACTACTTCTCTCAAATTCAGGAATAGTAAAATAATCTCTTTTCCTGTTATTTCACCGATGCTGCCCAAAGGGATGCAACTTGCTTATAATTGCTACAAAGGAGCTCCTGGCTCTTGAGTAATAAGGAATTAGGTGTAATTTGGTAAACTCTGAATTTACCACTTCTTTGTAGTTGTGGCTGCTGGAGAGATCCAACATCTCTCTGCCAAGAAGTAAAAAAAAGTCAAATTTGCTTTTAAGGTCTCTGAAAAGATCTCCTTTCAAATTAAAACCAAGACTAAACATATAAGACAGTCTATGTAAGGTGACACTGACTCAACAATAAAAATGTATCACTCACTCCACAAAGAGAGTCTTTACCTGCTGTGGAGAGAACAATAAACTGTTTTGTAAGGTAAGGGGTCATTGCCAGTTTAAGTGCATGTAACTTCTTGATTTAATGAAGTTGCATCATCTTATAGCAGTGGTGAAATGTGTCCCAGACTTATTTAAAATAGGATCATTCTTGTGTCTTTCAGCCTTTCTACAACAGGTACTGGCTACTTCATAATGTCTAAAGTACTCGTTTTGTGGTTTCTGAGAAATTATCTCCTAATCAGAAGGAAAAAAGGGAAAAAAATCTGGCTGTTAGAGCAGCCCTCCTGAACTTTAAAAGTCAATACTTATTTGTAGCACTTCCTCCTTTAATGCCAAGAATTAGTCTCTTTTATATTTGCTCTTGCTCAGTGGAGGAAAAACATGTTCAAAATGATGCAAGCTTATATGTTCTCTGCTTTAAAAGGAATAATTACATCTTTTGATAGCAGAGGCATTCAGTTCACTGAGGAGTCACATTCAGCTCATCTATCCTCTGCCAAAACATAGACATACAGCCTTAAAGAAAAAGGGACTCCACAGGAAAAGGTTTTGTAGAGAAAGGATATCCTTTGTTTCTAGTAGTATAGATGTCTGAAATGGGGGGAGGGAGTTTTCCTAATATTGTTCATTATTAACTACTAGCTGTTTTCCATTGGTGATTAAAATCCTGTTTGTCAGACTTGAGGGGGGAAAATGACTTGCATGTATGTCTGTTTTATCTGACTGCAAATGAGCTTTCAACACAAAATCTAACGTGTTTGTGGAGAAATGCCCGGATAAAAACATTCTTGCATTTGGTGCGTACATCTGTTGCTACAGTTCTGTTTTTATGAATTGTCTGAGTATCATTGCGTTGGAGAGCTCTGCAGTGTTGTTACAAGGGACTGGAACTGAGGAAAACAGAGTAGCCTTTCTCTTAGAGAGGATAAAAAGATAAGCCGTAAAAACCCCTTTAAGAGTTTAAGTTTAGGATAACTTTGAAAACTTCAAGCCTGAAGGATGAAGACTAACAAGGGGACTTAAGTTTGCAGATTTAGGGAGTGGAAAATGCAATTTGGGGTCATCTTTTATGTTCTCTTTTCAACCTGAACATCTTCGTTTTGATCTTTCCTGAAACTGAAGCAAACTCTCTTCCTCTCCTTCCTCCCACTAAATCTCCATTTCCTTTAAAAGTACTCATGTTGGTTCTTTATCAGGCTGAACGGTTAAACTCTTTAGTTGAAAACATTTTTGTACTTGATCTCTTGGTATAAAAGCCTATGTGTGAATGAGAAACAATGGTAGGTGTACTCGTGCTCCTCCATTAACAAAGAAATAGCCTGGGAAGTTGTGTTAAAATGATCTGCTGTTAAAAGGTGGAAAGGAGTAGCTCTTCCCTTCCCTAGAAAGCAATAGAACGCACAGTCACAGTAATGAAGAGTAAGTTATAGGCTTCATGCAGTGTTATGAAGAAAAGCTGACTCTTCTGCTACTCTGCAAAATAATGGTTTGTCTGTGCTGACTTTTATAGCTTTCCAGTGGTTTGAGTAAAGTCACAGGCAGATGGATAGTTGTACTCCTTCAGAAATAAGGTCCCAGTCTATGCAGCAAGCAGTGTAGTCCCTAGGTTTAGGGACTATCATTCCCTCAAATTGGGGTAGGAAAGACATTTCTAACAAGGGAAAATGCCTTATTGTGTGAGGTGTGACATGTACACCTTCCTAAATGGAGAAAGGAAGTTCTGTGTTTACCATAAAAACCTTAATACCTGTAGAGACAAACCTAAAATTTTGTGCTATGGATGTTTGGAAATCTGACTTATGTTTTGGAGCAATTGGTAAATTAGAACCTCACAATAACACTTTGCTTTCTGACTGAACATAGGAGCCTGTGAAGGCCACAGTACACCAGTGCTGCTCCTACAATGGAGCCATTGTCACTAATGGGTTCCGTGAACACCCCACACACAGTGTAGGGCACTATAGGTACCATCTTGAAGGTCTGGAGCTCTTGGTTATTGTTATCAGCTACTCAGTGGTGGTTAATATCCTGTGTGTGTATTTATACAGCATTGCATAAAGTTAAGCCAGTACATGTATAAAAAAAGGAGATACTCTAAGCTAAGTTCAATTGTGGCTCCGGTTTTTATTTGATAATTCAAAGTTGTATTTATTTATGTATAAGCTACTCTGCCTATGATCAATATTATGACAAAATAGATAATATAAGATAGTATAATAGATAATACAGATAATATCTACTAGATAAGGTAGTTTTAATTTGTGGTCTTGATGAGGAAAAAGTTATGTGAACTTTCATTTTAATTATATTAATTAGATAGAACTGGAACAACTATTCTGAAAAAGCAAAACCTCTACAAATAAAAAACAAAGCTTTTAGAAATAAAAAAAAGTGTTTAAACAATTGATTTTCAGTAAGCAATCAGCAGTATAAAATCTGTCATTAGCAATGCCAAAGATCAGCAACCTGTTCTGAGCTATAAACATAGAGAAAAGAATGTTTCATGTAAAACTGGTAAGGTCCTGTAACCTCTTGAAATGTGAGGAAAACTGAAGATTATTTTTTTTAAGTGGAATTGAGAGTTACATGAAAGTTTCTCAAGTCAAGCAGCCACAGCAGAAATGAAGGTTGTTGCTCTGCAGCTGCTGGCTCTCTGGTGTGTTTTCAACTGTGGACTTACTCTTTGCTGGAGCTGGATTATGTAGGACTTGAAACCTTGTGGAACCTCTGTAGGATATTGAAAGAAACTCTGTTCATCTGTTAGTGATAGCTTTGCTACTGGCCTTAAATTTCAGGCTCTGCTAACAGTTGGTTAAGGTAATTAAGTCGTACATATCTTCTAGTATACAGAAAAGTAACAAGTATCATCTACTTAGTTGTGACTTCTAGTTTTCTCACTTCTGTTTTTGAGAAACTGTTGCAGCAACTAGGTTAAGTTCTGTAATTGTTCCAGCATACTTTTTACAGTTCAACAATAGATTTGCTAGCACAGAATTAGCCAGGTAAAGTTTTTTTTTTTCCCGATTCCTGCTATGCAACTTTTGCTCCCAGTGCTCTGTGGTGATTAAAATGGGAAACTCAATAGTTAGACTTTGCTATTCTCTGAAAGGTGTCTAGAATTTTTATTACATATTCATGGAAGTTTTGAAATGCAGGAAGTAGAAATGCAATAAAATTACTACTGATAGGTCATTTCCCAAAGAAATCTTTGAGGCTGTAATATGTAGTCTTTGGTTGTGTAATTTAATAAAAATAAATTAAACTTCTCTACAGGCACTTTATTAAAAATTTTCTGTGTTTTAATAATCCATTTATATGCAGCAGCTTTTTGGTGTGGTTCTTAGGTTGTGTGGCAAGTGCAATGAAAACAAGATGTTCTCATCTGTCCAGTTCCATCTTCCTTTATATATGTTTTGTGGTGTTATGGGTATCGCTGAAAACCTGCTGAAATACTTAACTAAAGGCCATGAAGCCAAATAGGGCTCAGTTGTGAACTAAAGTTTGCTAAATGGCTCTGGACTGCTGGAAGGATAAAGTACAATAGATGCAATCCTACGGTTAGGAAGAATTTGGAACTTCTGTATTGTACCACTTGAGGAAGTGTCCAGGTGTGCTGAGCAAGGCGGGTTCCTTCTGACCTGCTCATTCACCTTAAGGCAGCTACAGCAACCACTGGAATGTGTGGGCTCTAGACTTGAGTGTGAGATGCATGTTGACATTCACAAATGGAGAGAGGAGTCAGAAGTCAAGATTTCTTGACTCAATTTATTGTGAGGAGGGATAGTCATTCTTTATTTTCAACCTTGAATTAATCTGTAGCAAGTTTATCGCTTTTTAGCTATTGGAAGGAAGGATTTCCTGTTTTGTTCAGTTCCTTTGCTCAATATCTGACTGATACTGGTGTGTCGTGTCTGTTCTTTTGTCTTCTGAAAGTGAAAGACAACAGAAGAAACCCCAGGTACTCTATTTTTTTCTCTTGAGCTTATATACAGACCCTTGGCCATGAGCAGTTACAGTGCTTGTCAAAAGTGCAGGTTGTCCACTTTCCCAAGGAAACAACAGTACAGAATTAAGGCAACTCTTGACAGTTTTGCTGCTACCTACAGGGTTTTAAATAACAGGAATGTAATTAATCAGCATTTTTGGTCCTCATTTCCAAGGCATAATATTATCTTCATTTGGAAGAAAGCTTTTGTTAATAATGGATAAAATCCTAGCATAGATATTTGGTTTGTAGTTTTAGCATGTGTTAGCTTGTCTAAACAGAATGTAAAATCATGCCTACTTGTAAAAGCCATATATCAGAGTGAAGTGTGTCATCACCAGATAAAAAAGACGAGAGCTTTCTAGCTCACCTTCTGACTCTAGTAGTATTATCTTTTTTTCTTAGTTGAAATCTAATTCTGTCTAGTTACATCTGCATTTTTCTTCAGAAATGCTACCTTCATGTTTTTTTTCAGTCTATATGTACTATGTCCTGTATGTGATGGTATATCCAAGAACAATACTTGCCTGAATTACAAATGGGCATTTCAGATGCCTAGAACAGGAATATCTTGCTCTGCTTTGCAATGCTGCCTAGAGGATGGGCTGCAGATAGTTCAAGTGTTCAGAGCCTCCTATTAAAAACAATGAAAGCTTGAAAAGCATTCAGCAGCTGACACCAGTCAGTGGAGATGTGTAAAGGGCTTTGAAGAGCTATGAAAGAAGTCTCCAAAGGGCTTGTTCAAATCTATTGATGCCCAATAAAATTTGGATCCAAGCTCCTGTTAAACACTTCTCATGATCCATGGGTTACATGCTCTGTATTTATATATGCAGTTCTGAGGACAGGTTTAGTTGTTTAGACAGCTGAGTTAGCCGTTTTCAAAGGGCTTACCAGAGAAAATGTTATTGATTGAGGTGGATTTTTCATGCATCTGTGACCAACCAAAGGCCTTCCCTAGATTTGATCTATGCCTGTCCTTTAAATTCTAATAAATCTTGAAACATGGTTTTCACTAAGTGTTTGTATTATCCTAGGTTGGGTTTGAGTAGAACCATGTATGGGGGTCCTTGTTAAGAGGATGTCACTTTTACCTTCATCTCATCCCAGAAGGCTGTGGAGGATAAGGCATTGTGTGGATTTCTGCTGGTTTTCATCTGTTTTCTCTCTACAGTGACTTAATTCTTGTTGCTTTGTTGTGTATATGTTGTAATGCCACAACACAGGGAGTGTAATAAAGTGTAATCAGCAGCTTCTGTATTTGTAGTCACTAGCAAGGAAAGGGTTGATGGTGAATCTTAGTGGGACTTTAGGCACTAGTGTTTGGCTCTGATTTCATACCCCAAAAATGCTTCTGGCCTTTGTAAGGTTATTCTTATTACTGCGAAGAAGTTATCTGGGGCTCCGAAAGTAAATGCAAAAAACTCTTCATTATTATTTTTTTAAACTTGCCTGGATATTCATTATAGGTGTTCAGCAGTCTTTCAAAGCTGATGTTCACTTTTGGTTTGCAAATAAATTTTCAGGCAGATAGTCACCATTTATGCACATGAGCTTTGCTGCAGCATGTTATCTGGTTGTGTGAAAAATACCTCTTAAAACTACAGTAGAAATAGAACAAAATGGCAAGTTGAAACATGAAGTAAAACATGCTAGCCAGTACCCTTTGATATGTTTTTCCTTCTGTTTTACGGAAGGGAAAGCTTTTTGAATACTTCAGCTTCAAAGTGTTGTTACAGCTTCTTCACCTGCCTATAGGGAGTGAGTGAAAGCCAGAAATGGGGAAGGCATAAGGGCAAAGGAAGGGCTGCAATGAGAGCAATTCTGAAGTGTCGCACAATAGATTGAACCTGCCTGTTACAAAAGATTGAGTCTATGCAGAAAGGAAGTGCTAATCATGGCAGTGATAAAACTGAAAATTAGGATGAAGGGCATAGTTAAAAAAGAGACTTTGGCTGCAGAAAACCCAGGCTCTTTTGCCATCAACCTGTCAGCCAGTGGCTCTTTCCCTCTTACACTCTATACCCTACCCAAGATCCCTCCGTTTGTGTTTAACTTGGCATATGACAGAGTCTTTGGCTCAGGCCTGGAACAGGTTGGGTTTAAAAGAAGCTAGAAGCTTCTGATCATTGTCTAGACCTGGATTAGAGGACTGGGCAATGAAGACACTAAGCTCCAGAGATACAGAAAAAATAAAAGATAAGCAACTGGCAACAAAAATTTTATTCTGTATTGGCGTACTTGTGGGGTTTTTTGTTGGTTTTTTTCTTGTTTGTTTGGGGTTTTTTGTGTGGTGATTTTTTTTTTTTTTTAAATCCCCACCTACCACCCCACCCATCATCATTAGGTGCTAAGATCTTATTGTCTGCATGATGGTGGAAAAGGAGCTGCTAACTTTTGAAATTAGAACCAAGGAGTACTCTCAGGGCAAGGCTGTAGTGCATGGAGTGGATAAAGTGTTTGAGATGTTGGATCTATGACTCCTAGCAATGTATTGTCATGTTTCTTTTCTGAGGTGGTTAACTCGCCTGGGCTTCACTGTTCTGTGGTAGGTAAAGGTATCCAATGTGATTGAAGGCATCATATCAAACCTTGAGTCTGTAAATAGTTGCCTTTTCACTTCAGCTAGTTAAAGGTCCTGTCCCACTAACCTCCCATGGCTGCTGGACATACTGGTCCTGCCAGCAGGTGGCCTTACAGGAGCATTACATGCAAACATGTCTGGGCCACTTAGCTGTTCAAGTTCTGGTGGCTGATTTCTACTGAAATGGTTTAAGATTTCATGTTCTAAGGCCACCTTTTCCTGTCTGACTAGCACTGCTGATCAGAAAAGGCCAGAGAAAGTAACTTCAGCTGCATAGACAACCACATCTTTACCTCTGCAACTGCTTGTCATGAATGTCTCTGTAGCCTGAGCTATTACAGGGTTGTTTGAATTGCTGCCCTTGCTTTGGTGGAAACGAAGCAAAATGTTTCCATTTTTTTCAAAATTAAAGCAAGGCAGAGGTGGATGTTGAGATTAATTTTAAAACCCTAATTTGCTTGTACTGTCTTCTGCTGTAAGAGCTAAAGAACATACTGTGTTTTGAGGCATATTAATTCAAGTAATGTGAATCACTGGTCAGCTGTTTTATGAAATAACTTGCAAAAGTTTGAGTCAAATTTTGAATGCATTTTTTTTCATTAAATATTCATGTGTTTGGAAGCGTGGCTTATCTCAGAATGATTTTTCTACAATTTATATGGTCTTGTACAGGTTTGGTAGACCTTTCCTTTATCCAAAAATTTGACCAAGAAGAGAGCCTTGAACTCCACAGTACTGTAACTGGCCACACCAAAGAGTTGTGACTGTGAATTGCTGCTAGCAGACATTGTAACTCATAAACTTAAAGTTGGAGTTGTGATAAATTATACTATAACCCTTTTTAATCTTGTGGAATCTTAAACCTCCCCTTTTGAGTATAACCTATAAAACACGCTTTTTTTGTTGTGTGCAATTTGAAATTAGAAGCATTTCCTTTTTAACTGTAATAGCCTCTTAGATTATTTAAATACTAAACTACTGTTCAAGAAACAGCATCATTAGTTTATTCCAAATTTTGAGATGATCTTATTGTACCAGCCCAAAATTGTCACAAAATTGTAAATCTACGGGTGATCATAAGAGCTTTGAGTAGTGGTATTAGCGAATAGTTCTTAATACATAGATTTGTACTAACACTTACTGTGTACCAGGTTATGAAAGCTAATTCCAAGCAGGGTCTAGTCTTGAAGAAAAAGTCTTTTGCTCAACAACAGCCTTTAGAGAACACACAAGTAAAGTTTTTCTGTGCCACTAAACACTGGTTTCACAGGTTCAAGGAAAGGTTACTTTCTCTTGCTGCAGTTATGTGTTATGAATTCAGTAATGTGTGTGTTGAAATAGGGTTTCAGCAGCTTTATAAGAGTGGTTTAGAACAGATAGTAGGTGAAATATTCTTTTATGAAGCAGTCTTAATACAGAAGCCCAGCTAATGGAATACAGGGATGTTCCAAGACTATACTATTGCAACTGTGCAGAAAAGTAACCAGGGTCCTTCTAGCTGTCTCTCATTGCCTAGTTATGAAAAGTATGCTTTCTGTGTTCCAAAGCATTTGATAGTTCTCTAGCCCTGATGTTTTCACTATCTGGGAGACAATACTTGCCTTTTTTTTTCTGAAAAACCTGACTGACTGTTTTCTCTCTTCTCCAGGTGCTGGAGTTCTTTGTGGCACTGAACTTCTCCTTGAGTGCATCTTGTCCAATGCAACTATTTGAAATGTTTGTACAGAAAAACTAAGTGCAACTGACTGTTTCTACAGACTTGAAAAAAACAAAGAAATAGTTAAACCCTTCCCCTCATTCTGTCACTGAGAGAACCGATGGATACACTTGCAGCGATGTGTGAATGCAGATAAAAATGAAAAAGAAATTTTCGCTTGAGGAAAAAATACTTCTCCTGGCAGAGGTTTTTTTAGCTTAGCAAACTTGTAAGCACATGTTGGAGAACTTCTAAGTGTCCTTATTGTGATCAGTGAGCATCCCCAAAGAACTGAAACCTTACGTTAAAACACGTAATAGGGAACAGAACATAGGAAACATGCCAACTCAGCCTCTCTTGGCATACATGGATGGTCCGGATGGAATAGCCAGTACCGTTGGTGCACAGATGGAGAATAATGATGCTTCAATGACAATAAAAGGAACAAACACAATTTCTTACAAAAGCTTGCAAGAAAAGTTTCTCATGCAAGCGGAGGGATGCATGCCTCTGGACTGCATGTTTTGTGATGAGACTTTTAAACATCCTGAAGAACTTGGTAAGCATGTTTTAACTCAACATAGGCCCACTCTTTGTGAACCAGCTGTCCTGCGTGTTGAAGCAGAGTATCTTAGTCATTTAGATAAATGTCAAGTAAGAACAAACTTGCCTTCACAAAACAATGAAAAGGACAGTGAAGAACTTAGTTGTGAAGTTTGCGGACAAACATTTGGTGAGGCTTTTGATGTTGAGGCACACATGAAAAAGCATAAAGATTCTTTCACGTATTGGTGTAATGTATGTGGAAGAAGATTTAAAGAGCCGTGGTTCCTCAAAAATCACATGAGAACGCATACTGGAAAGCCTGGTTCTAGAAACAAGCACCAGCAAGGTTCTGAAAGCCCCATAACAATAAATGAAGTGGTGCAGGAGCACGTAACTGAAAATGTAACGTCACCTTACAAAATTTGTATGGTTTGTGGTTTCCTATTTCTCAATAAAGAGACTCTAATTGAGCACAGTAAAGTGCACACCAAAGAATCAGTAGCCAGTTGTGAAAGCCCCCGAGTGACTGGTGAACCTAATGCAGAAGAAATGTCTCAAAGAGAGGAGTTTTTGCGATTCTTGAACTTAAGACCAAACTTGCTACCAGAAAATGACAAATCACAAAAACCTGCAAAATGGATAGCTGAACTAGATCCTTTCAACACATATCAAGCATGGCAGCTGGCTACCAAAGGTAAAGTTGCAGTAGGCCATGGCCAAATTAAAGAACCGGGGCAAGAAGGAAGCACAGACAATGATGATTCATCTTCTGATAAAGAAGAACTTGGTGAAATTTGGAATGCAAACAAAGGTAGCCACACTGAAACTACAGCAAAGTCAAAAGTAAATAAAACCAGCAGTTATACAGGGAATGGTAACTTATCCCAAGACAAATTGAAACATCCCGGTGGTGAAGTGCCTTCTATGGAGATGGATTCTAAACTGTCCCAGAACAAAGAGAAACCAACACACTGTTCAGAGTGTGGTAAAGCCTTCAGAACATACCACCAGCTAGTCCTTCATTCCAGAGTACATAAGAGGGACAGACGGACTGATGGTGCTTCAAGGACATACTGTGCTGATATCATTGGAAGTCTGGATGAACATGGAGCAGGAGAACGAATAGAAGGAGGATCTGAAGATGGATCTGAAGATGGGCTTCCAGAAACAATTAATTTAGGTAAGTAGCATTTTGAGCACATAAGTTTGAAATAGCTGCTACTATATTGTCTAGGAACTCTTTAGAGCCAAAGAATGTATCTTGCCTTTCTCAGTATCTTTTCAAAACTTGGCCAGAGATATGAAATGGTATGGTGAGGGAAGGGGAAAAGAGAAAAATGAGAGGGACACAAAGGTTCCGACACCGCCATTTTGAGATCTTTGAAGTTGTATTGGGCCTTCTTGCGGTTCTGATTTGGGTTACTGGAATGATTGGAATACTTTTAATAACAATCAGTTTAGGAAAAGTCACCGTTAACTTTCCTCCCCCCTATTCTTGCATATTAGCAAGATTCTTTTTAGCAAGGTTTTTTTTTTTTTACTGGATGCTTTTGAGTGTTGCATATTCCTTCTTGTCCAGCAGAAAATAGTATTTCTGAAGAAATCACTGCAGTTTTCACTTTTTTCCCCCTGCATCTGGTATGAAAGAGCAGAAAATGTCCAGTGCTCGATACCAGCAGTTGTTAAGACCCTGAGAAGTAAAGAATAATTCCAAACTTTTTCTGTCAAACTGCACATTCTGTGTTTCTCTTTGAACAGTTTGTAACTGGAATGCCTAAATGTCAGAACCAGCAATTTTAAGAGAGTTGTGTAAGGACACTCATGCAGGCTATTGATATGTAGACATCATATATGTAACAGAGGCATATATTTAACTCCTCTTCCTTGAAGGGTTGCTAACACTTCTCTTTGACAGAGTAGATGGGCTAAATCTGTATGTTACACAGGATTAATTCAGCTTCTTGCAGCGTCTTAGAAAAACAAGTGATACTGAATGATTCCTTAATTAGAACAGATCGCATGTCTGGGGACAAAAAGGAATAGCAAGAAGTCTTCTAGCTAATCTAGCACTCCTGTGTGTGACATGTTTTTAGTCTGCATTTAAAGAACAGACACTTGCATAATCTCAAGAAGAGACACAACGTACAAAATGTCCTGGCACACACGACTGACTTTTCCATTTCTGGTAATGTGCAGCCCTTTATTTTGCCTCTAGTAACAAAGGAATGGAATTATTACCTAATGTTAACTTGCTTGTTTTGTTTCTGAGTGTCTTATCCTGAACTACAACAGCTTTCATTGTGAGATGCTGAGTCATGCTATTGAGACATTATCTGTTTGTTTTAAACAGCTATGGCTTGTCTTAGCCATTGTTTAGCCATACTTAGCATTTCCAGTATAGAAGCTTTCTAACATGTGGGAACTTCAGAGAACAGTTTATCTAACGTGTATCCTACATGTTAGTGAAGCAGAATGTCTCTTCCCTTCTCCCCACTGTAGCTTTCTAGTCAGCCTTGACCTGGATATTTTCCTGAAGTTGTCTTGATGTTTTTCCAATCCAACCTGCCAGAGAAATCATGTTGATTTGAATGGTGTATTGTGTGTAAGCTTTCGCCCCGTTCTTGTTACATTCTGCTGTCCTTGCCGCCCTCCAGTGGTAACTGCTGCAGCTTACACTCGAGCGGAACCAGATTTTCGTCTGTGAATTTGTTCCTTGAGCATGTTTCACAGAAATAGCAACTCTGGTCACTTGCCTACTCCCATATTTGTCAAAGCTTAGGCATTAATGCTTTTAGTGAAAGAAGATTACTCATTACATCTAAGGATGTTGTTACACAGGTGCGACACTTCATTGATGAGCACAGAAATAATAATATTAAAACTAATAAGAAAATTCCTTTCTCTTTGCCTTCCTTCCCCAAAAACACCTTCCTGTGTTTTGCCGTGGTGCACAGGGCAGATTTACACTCTGAATCCTCACACTCACACTTATTAATCCAAGCACTACCTTTTCTTAAAGCATACAGTTTATAACCTGTGTGAATTTTTGAGATGGCTCATTCTCCATCGAGTTCCTGTAGGTCAGTAAAAATAATACAATATAATTTTTTTTTTTTTCTTGGCCTTCTTTGAAACCTGGTTTTGCATCTTGTTCGTTCTCTGGGGCTTCTTCATTACTGTCACTAACCACAGTGTTACTTGACACACAAACCTTTTAAACTCTCTCTCTTTGATTGGGAAGTGTGCAGCAGTACAGAATCAAAGATGCTCATAGACTGTAGGAGTTGACAACAGTTCATCATTCTGTGTTTTTCCTTAAATATAGTTAAGATAGTTACTTGTAGTTTTAAATGAGACTCCGGATTTGTTTGCTCTTCATAATATAGCTATATTTTCTCCCAAAGATAAAAACGAAGATGTTTTGGAAAGAGCAAAAGTTAAAAACCTTGGAGCCTCCAGAGAATGCAGCTATTGTGGAAAGTATTTTCGCTCAAATTATTACCTCAATATTCATCTCAGAACTCATACAGGTAAATGGGCTTCACCTTTGTGGGAGGGGAAGGAAGTCTGCTGAGTCTAGTTGGATGTTTGGTTTTGCTTAAGAAAAACAGAAGTTGCCCTCAAAACTATTGATATTAAGAAAAAAGTTTTCTTTAATGTTAAAAAAAATCCAATTGAAATTTCATAGAAGGAATTAATTTACCTAAGTTAAATCTTTTGCAATAGGGCTAATTACATTAAGTACTGTTAAGAACACTTATTTTTAAACTTTAATTCTCTCTGCTTTTAGCAGTCTAACAAAAAGTTTGTAATTTTTTTAATTTAAAAAAAAGCCTATTTTCCAAGTACTAAGTTGATCGTCTGCCAGTTGCTGCTACCTGGGGAAATAGCTGTGTCTATTTTTCAGTTCAACTTCTTGTTTTCTGTAGCCAGGCAAACTCTTCCTACTTCTGTTACTGTATGTCCCTGTTTCTTTTGAAACTGCTCTATTTATAGATGAACTGTAACATTTGTGTAGTTGAATAGCATGCTTGTGGTATGATCAAGGGCTACAAATTGTTGGAGTTGACCCACAGTTATACTTCTCGCTTATCTCTGCCAAACATATTGTCAGCTGCCATCTTCATACACAGCCAACACGTGGAAAATATCTTCATTGTAGCCAGAAGATGTCACTGTAGTTAGTAAAAACAGTGAAATATAGTGGTTTTTTAAAATTATTTAGATGAGTTTGGAAATTAGGAGTATGTGGAAGGGGAAAGAAAAATATATTTTTCCATTTTGCACGCTACATTATTCCCTTGTCTTCAATTGTATTCAAGACTTCAAATCAAATTGTATCAAACTTATTTACTGATAAAACTGTGTTTCAGGTGAAAAACCATACAAATGTGAATTCTGTGAGTATGCAGCAGCACAGAAAACGTCATTGAGGTATCATTTAGAGAGGCATCACAAGGACAAGCAAGCTGATAATGCAGCAGATACGAAAAGTGACAGCAAAGTTTCATTACAGAGCCAGGAGACGGAGCTCTTGCTGGCTGCTGATGGTGCTCAAGAAACCAAAAACTTAAAGAGGCTTTTTGATTGTGCCAAAGATGCTGGGGGCTGCACACCTGCCAAGCAGCTAAAGGAAGTTCTGTCCTTGAACAATGCAGTAGGCAGCACAGTCCCTTTAAAAATGAAAAATAATTCTAGGGAATTGAACAAAGGTTCCATTTGTAACAATTCAAATCCAATACACGAGAATGTGTCCACTCCTTACCTGGAAAAACTAAAGGCTGAGAAGGAAACAAAGGAAGCTCAGCCCAGCGTTCCTCATAAAAGAGAGAGGCAAGCTTCTGTGGCATCAGAGGGAGATGACGTCCAGTATGTTTGTGCTTTAAAGGATGGAAAAATTGTGAATGATATTCGAGAGTGCACTGCAAACTACAAACACAAACCGATAGTGGACTCTGAAGAAAAGCCCTTGAACTTATCCCTTGGGACTTCACAAGAATGTTCAGTGATTTCAAGTAAAGACCTCCTAGCACCGTTCACCTGCCCATTCTGTACTTACAGAACATTTTACCCAGAAGTCTTAATGATGCACCAGAGGCTGATGCACAAATACAATCCTGACACCATTAACAAAAATGGCTGTAGAAACAAGGCTCTAGTTAAAGCCAGACGCACTGGATGCCCTCCAGCTCTGCTTGGTAAAGATGTGCTTCCTCTGTCTTTTAATTCTAAGAAAAGTAAGACTTCCCCATCTATACAGCAAAAACCGTTGCAAACGGGGAAAGCTAAACAATGTCACCCTCCACAGAACAAAGTCCCTCTCTTTTCAGTGACTGACTCAAGCAGCACAGCCCCGAGTAACCTCAAGTTCCATAAACAGCAAAATAATATTGGAGCTCAGGCAAATAACTATAGACAACCTCAGCAAGAAATGCACTCCAGTTCCAGTATCTCTCCAGTATTGGACCGGCTAAAAAGATCATCTGAATCTAAAGTAAAAGCTCCAAGTGTTCCAGTGTCCCAGTCTGGTCTCGTAAGCAGCAGTATGAATGGGGCTCTTGACTCTCACCTAAATGAATCTGCCTGGTCTTGTCATCGAGGAAGAGATTATCTTTGTAGTAAATCTGTGAGCAATGTAAATCTAGATTATGGTGAAACGTCTTCTAAACGAATGAAACCTAACCTATTAGCTGTTGAACATATTGACTCTCCAATGGCTAATTACAGAAGATATGAAACGAGCAGATTTCGTGTTGCAAACAGATATGCAAATCTGCTACCTCAGGAATGTTCTCGCACCAAACCTGCATCCTCTGTTTTGGCAACCAAACAAGGGCTTCTGAATTCAGATGACGTCGATCCTCCTAATGTATTGACTGTTCTCAAACCTTATGAGCCATATAGCTCTGGATCACTTTACAGTTGTTCTGGATCTAGCAATGGCCAAGTAACCAGCTCTGCAGTAGAAGGTACTGTATCTCCTTCCTAGTTAAATGTCTCACACCATTATAAAGGAAGGTGAATGGAATATAAATGTGTATCCACCTTGAAACAGAGAATATAAAGCTGTACTTAGTATTTCACCAAGTCCAGTCAGTGCTTGGATTTGAAATTTAAAAGCCAGGTTCAGCAAATTATTGTTATGGGTAATTAGACAGGGAAGGTCTGAATTTTAAAGAAGGGTTCAAAGTTCCTCAAGTTCCCTCCTCCCCCTGTCATGCGTTTCTGATAGCAAACATGTATTGTTTGCTCATGAGAGTGCTCCAAATATGCTAACTAATCCAGGATATGGAATGGGCCTTTTCTGCTTAATATAAAAGAAGTTTTGGACCATCTGGGTTATTAATAAAACCTCTTCCCAACACCCCCCC
>VZZY01012432.1:1037960-1054632 GCA_013400335.1 Eurystomus gularis | reverse complement strand
TCCCTTCAATTGCAGAAAAAAGTATTACAAATTAAAATTATGAGTTAAATCATATACTGCTGTTCTTCAATGGTTTTTTATAACATTTAGTTTTTAGTAGCAAAAGAATGCTTTGTTAAATCAAGAAAAGCTATTTCTGCTATTCTAATTATGGTGTCTCATTGCACTTAGTAATGCTTTGTAGAAAATTCTGAGCGTAGCAGAGAAATGTGTGATGTATTTGGAAAATGTTGGTACTCTCATGAAATGTGCACTTTTTGTGTTTTGTTTTTAGTCAACATTTTCAAAATTTAGCAGGAGGCCAAGATTAAAAGGTGCTAGGTGGTATTTAAGCAGTTGTCTGTTTGTAGAAGATGGTGTTTATGACTTTGATCAGAGGTCAGCATGGACTCAGCTATAAATATAGGACTTTGAATTTTGGAATGCAGATCCTATTATAAAAAAGAATAGTGTGTGTGCTGTGTAGTCTTAAAGTCTCTGCTAAGTTCTTAAGCTCTGTGAATACTCCCATCCTCTGGAAGCATTGATATTATTCTGAAGTAGACTAGGGTCGTAACAACCAGGGGTGTGTTACCTTAGGTCAGAGCAAAATGCAAAATACTAAATCTGAGTTTGGTTATGTGGCAAAAAATGTCTTCACTAACACTGTTCTGGTGCTTGTTTGCTTGTTTTAACGTTGTGGGCTTCATAAATATTCAGACTTGTTAGTGGGTTGTGGAAGGATGAAGGAAGGTTACAGTTCTGCTTCTAGGCTGGGTAGAGAGTGGATAAAGGAAAAGTCAGCATCAGAGTTGACTCACTGAAGTGCTTGTGAAATGGAGTTAATTCCTAGTTTCATGAAGAGCCTTGTCTGTGTACCATGAATTGCTATGAGGAAGGGAAAATGTGCACAAGGTTGTGCGCAGAATGCAGAGGGACAGGCAGAAGGACAAATGTTGTTGCTGTCATTTTGATTCCTAGTGATCTGAGAGAATGAAAGACGGGTTTTTTTCTGAGCACAGAAGTCATTCATGCAGTTGTAGAATTTACAGCTCTTTGCAAGGGTTTTTTTTTAAATAAATGGTTGATAGCAGCTAAAAACTTAATGTGTGATATCTCAATATTTGGTGGAGGACTAAACTGTTAACTTGCACTGACCAAGGACTTGGACTTCATGACATTGCTATCTGTTGAGCAGGTAGAACATTCAGGATTTTGAAGGAATGCTCTTGATGTTGTATAAACCCTATTAATTTTTCATGAAAACAGGAAGGGGAAGTTAAGAAGGCTTGCAGCTTCAACCAGTTGGACGAGTGGTCTGCACTCCAGGGACTAGATGATGAGCAGTATCTTGCTTCTTTCCCGTGCTAGTGTATGTTGGGGATAGGGAGTTTCTCTTTCTTTGCCAGCAGTGGTAGTGAGGTGGCCCTATTGAAGTAGCAGATGATGTAATACTATTTTTAAGTAATGACTTAATCGGAATCCACCTTGTTCTTCTTTTGAAAGCTCCACCTGGCTGCCAGAAAAATCTGTGGTAGGCTTTTCTTCCTCTTCTTTGGTACAAGCCTGGAGACAGTAGCCTGTAGTCAAGAACTTTTTGTCGTTTCTTGTTGCTTAGAGCTCTCAAAAATCTCTCTGCAACTAATTTGGCAGTGTCGGTTGTCATGGAAATGAAGATTTCATTGTTCATTACACAGTGCTGTCTCAGGGTGAGAAAAGCAACTTTTTATGGCTGTTACCTACATTGGAAAGGCTCGTGAAACAAGACCTTCTCCGTGGGTTTTCCTAGCAATGTCAATGAAAGCCCTGTGCAAGAAAATGTTGGCTTTTAAGGCTGGTTTCCTAGTTTTCCAACCATTATGCCTGGAAGTACCCAGCTCAAGCCTTGATAGCTGTTTAAGAGGGTGCAGGATAGCAGGCAGGCAAACTTTTTAGTATTAGAGTTTTAATGTGGGTGGAGACAGTGAAGATGAAAGTTTCTGCAAATTCTTTTTTTGTGTTAAAAAGCTGAAGTACAACTGTTTGTCTAAGAGTTGCAACTCCTCGGAGATGTATTTTGTAAGCTAACATATGCAAAGTACTGCAGGTGTAGACCTGCAGGTTTCTGTAGTCTTTTTATTGAACTCTGGTGATATTATAAAACATGATGTCAAAACCTTTTTGAAGGGCCTGTGTGCCTTGTGGCAACGTTCTTTAGGTCCTATGAGCATGTTATGTCGCATATTAAATGCTGGATCAAGTTGTCATGAGAATATGTTCCACTTGGCAAACTTGATTAAAGCATGATGCCTTCCATTATTGCTTGTAAGCTCTGCCATCCCGTGTTGCCCTGAAGAGACAGAAACATTCTGAAACCACTCAGTTTGTGTTATTTTCAAATTAGTTGCCTTTGCAATGGCAACATGCTATCAAGGATAACCTGTTGGCTGATTGATCTGGCAGAGGCTGCAAATTAAAGACAATTGCTCATGACACACTCCAATGGCTTCATAGATTCTGTTGAAATATTAATTTAGCTTTGCCATTTTAATTTAATTAAAGCTTGCTAGGTTTTTTCAATGCTGCATTTAAAGCTTTCATGGAATATGGATGGCAGTTGGGCTTTTTGGATCCTGTGGGAGTAATGATTCTTGACTTTTTTCCTTAATTTTATGAAGTGTTTTTGACTCCTTGGTTAAGCTAATAAGACTTAATTTGGAACAGGCATTGATTTCACATATATAAATCTGAATTAATGGTCTCAGATAAACATGAAATTACCTGTATACTAGACTGAAAATTGCTTAACAAAGGTCTTCAAGTAAATGTGTATTAACACTCTTTAAAATGTCGCAATTGCCTTATAATCTATTATGGCAATTATGTAGTATTTTCTCTCAAATATTCCTTCAGAAATTCTATTTTCAAACAAATACAGAAACTGGATATGTAGGCATGATGCTCTAAAATACCCTGCAGCACTTGAACCTTCTTAAAGTGAAGCCTGCTGTAGGATGAGTTAAGCAAAGAAATTTCTTTCTTGCAAATAAAATGAGCAAAATCTGGAGAGATGGACATCATGTATATACAGCTCAGAAGAAAGCTGTTTAATTTTCATTCTCCTTGTATTTATTCTGGGTACTGAATGTCCTATCTTTTATAGGACTGGGAATATCTATTGTTTTGGGCACTGCTTGTGAGATGATTTGTGGGTAGCGTCTGTGGGGTTCTGGATGCTGACATAGACCTGCTCACAACTGAAATCTGACCAATTAAAACAGCAGGACATAACTTTGAATTTTTAATTTTTTGTCAGGAAAGAGATCAGTGTCATACCAACACTTATCTAGCAGCGTGCTACAAAAGCGAAGTTATGAAAGTTGCATTGGTAATGCACAATTCCGACCAAGTGACAAGAAGTCTTAATCATTTACTTCAAGAAACGGTAAACAAACCTTTTGAACTGATTGTTACTTGAATGTTGTGTTATGTACTCAGAGCATCAAAGGTTGCTGCATAAACTGATGAGAGGTTATGAAAGTTTCAACCAGAATAACTGAAATACAGACTCCTCCTCTCCTACGAAGTCAACCAAATACTGCAGTAGCAGCATTAGTTATTTGGAATAGTGGCAATGACTTGCATAAAAAGTACATAGATGCTCCTTTTCTATGAGCAGTGAAAGGCTAACAATAGATTATATATTAGTTACAATTCCAGTGGGAATTGTTCAACAAACGGGCTTTTGCCTTAAGTCAGTACCTGGGGGTCTGTGAAGGACTAGAAATGAGAGGAAGTACCTGTTACCACAGTTCATGAGTCCTAGAAGAGGTCATGTTGCTTAGTCCTTCCTGAAAATGTAGATGTGACTCATTTTACAACTTGTGAAGGTTGTGAGGATTGCCTCAAACAACAAGACTCTTTGGATTCTTTCATAGAGAAGTAAGAGTTTCCTGATAGCTCCTTGACAGTTTCTTTGTGTAGTGGAGAGGTTATTCCAGTAGTTTTTCGTTTGTTTGACTGAGGAGTGGGTGTAGCATCTTAGGGAAGCAGGTCAAGTGAAAAGAATTGGCCTGGTGTTCTGAATTCCCTGGTTCATCTCTTCAGTTCTGTAGCTGTATCTCAACTTAACAACCCCATTGTGTTTGCAACATTCTTAGCTGCTAAGGAGATAAGTACTCTAAGACTATAAATAAATATATCTATGCCTTTTTCAAACACAGAGCTACAGATAACTTTCCTCATTCAAATTGAAGGAGATACATTTTGAATGCTGTAGCACCTGGGCCAGCATGCACTATTTTATGAAAGATTTTACGTATCTGGGGAGCAGAGCTATCTGACATCTAGTTGACAGCTTTTAAGATACCTCGCTTTATGTCTTGATATTCTTCTAATCTTACTGCTTTTGTTGTCCCCCCACTAAGCATGTTTTTGTCTAGTTCTGCTTTTTAAAGCTAACTCAATCTCCTGCCTGTATTTCTACTTAGGACTTGATTATCTTCAAAAGTAGACTTGATTGCAAGCCTCTGTTTGGCACACAGAAGACGCAGACCTTATATGGCAACATCAGTTTCTAAATAGACTTACACAAGGGTGCAGAAGAAATTCTCTTTATGTTTTAAAGATACTTCTCACAATAAAAAAAATGTGTTGTACTATTTTATAGTTGTATGCCACAATTTTTTTTTTTCCCCCCCTAGGTCGAAGGATACAAGTGCATGTTCTATGGAGTTATACCTGCAGTTCATCCCTTGAGGAAAAAATTGATGGTGAAAGCTACTGAACTAAGCTGTGATTGTACTGTTTATAGAAAACACTACAGTTTATAATACTGGTTCTGTTAACATTTTGTACCAAATAGCCATAAAAAGTAGTCTAAACAATTGAGTTATGAAGGTGTGTGGAGAATGTATATCTTGACATTGACTTTTGAGTATTTTTCATTAGAATTAATTGACCAAATATTAGGTAGGAATTATATTTTTACATACTTGAGCGCTGCTGAAGAGTTTCTCTTTGAAAGAATATATAATCATTGCACCTCAGGTAAACTGTAAATACTGAAGTTGAAATCCTCTTGGCTTAATGCTCCTTTTTTCATAAAGGTGAAAGTTTCTCATCTGTTTTTTATTTTTTGTTTCCTGTTGAACTATGTTAGTTTTTAAAATCAACTTCCACATAAACTGTCCAGTTTCTAAATGTTGTGAACATCAAAGCAACGGTGCTGACATTATGCTGATCTGCCTTGTGTATGTTAGGACCATAATGCGTTGAAGGGATCTGTTTCCCTGGGGTTGTTTCCAGCATATTTTTAAATGCAAGGATGAGGCAATACTTGACATTTGGATTTCAGTGTGGCGTTCCTGAAATATGGTTGGATTCTTCTCTTGGCTTTGGTTGCTGTTCTTCAGAGAAGCCTCTTAAACATCTCTACCAACATACAAACTTACAGCAGAAAATACCCGGGACTCGCATGAGAAAAGATACTAATCTAAATGTTTCAAATGTTTAGTTTTGTACTAAACTCAATACAGTTACATTTAGAGGAAAACTATTTTGCACCTTTGTCCAAACTGTAAAGTCACAAAGAAACAGACTTGCAATATGAATATGGGATCTACAGACTTCAAAAGGGATGTGGCTATGGTGTAGCCTGCTTGACTGTGCTTGGAAGCTTCTTGATGTCAAGTTTTAGCATCTACTAGGTGTTTAAAGTGAGTGAGGAATAACCTGTAAATGGGAGAATATCTCCATTTATTTTTTTGTGAAGACAACAAGAGTTTTTTCTAATGCACATGCAGTTTAATTTTTTGTAAAGGGAAGATGGCCAGTTACCAGCCAGTAAAGCAGAATAGTTGCGTACTTTGACTTGCGTTCCTCAATGCTTCTCGTAAAGCCTGTAGTTAAGAGTTCATTTCTTCTGTACCTGGCTTTGACTTCCATATATTTTAGTAAAACAAAAAAAGAAAAATTTTTGCACTGTTCATTTTGCTCTCTTCCCTCGTACAGCAAATGTAAAATAGCAAAACCTAGAAACTCTTGTTTTTTCATTATGCAACTTGAGATGTTCCCGTTGTATGTCTTAGTTCCTGTATATGGGACCTATTTTTTAACGTCTCTGTAAACTGGCGATGTAATGAAGTGCTGTGTATCAGGAAATTGTACACTATTTACCTGTTTTCCTGTTCATAAGCTGAGCCATATGTACATAACCTAGATTTTTGTTTTCCTAGTTTTGCACTTTTATAGCCTATTTTTTGAAGATGAATTCACTTGGAAAATGGTTAATCTATTTTTTTGCGTGATCTTTCAAGGAGTCTTATAGAATGCATGCTGTAACTATCATCTGTGTACCTTACGGGGTTCTGAGATTAAAATATACGGGGCTGGTTTTTAAGATGTTTCAGCAAACAGACCTAAGACTTGTTTGGTTTTAATCTCCCTTCATGCTGGTACAGTTTCCCTCAAGGCTTTATTTTTGGGTAGGTATCTTGGGGTTGGAATGGAAAAATGGACGTGACGACTCTATTTCATGGCAGCACAGCCCTGTCCTTCAGAACACACTTTGCCCATCAGTATTAACTATTGGGATACTACTGGTTTTGTATGTTTCTTTGGAAATAACAGTGCGTATATAGAGGTACAAATTGTTGATTTTTCTTTTTGTTTTGTTTATGTATTTATTTCATTCCATTTTGTTCTATTTTAATTGTTGAAACCAGAAGTCGTCAAGCAGTAGGCACACATTACTCATTTAATTTATGATGTATTTCACTTTAGTTGAGTATATTGTGGATGTAAATATAGACTTGGTGTTTTGCAAAACTAGTTTCTGTGTTTTGCTTTAAAACTTAAAATGTATTTCCTGGAATTTCCTATTCCTGTGACCTTTTGTCATGCTCGCACCTTGCACTGCTGAGGGAGCAGGGGAAGGAGAACCTACTGATAACCAAAATCAAATTCATGCCACGTTCAGTTGCTTATATCAAAATACTGAGTCACTTCCCAGAAAATCCATCTGGGAGGCTTAAGACAAAAACTCTTAAAATAAAGAGGAAACTTTATTTCTTCTTTCAGTTATTTTCCTTCAAGAAAGGAAATTGAGTTATTTCATGCCTTTTGTTGTTGTTGTAATAAAATCATGACAGAGCAATTTTTTTGTGAGGCATCAATTTGTATGGGCCTAAACTCTTTTTGAAACCACATAGGTTCTGAAAAATTTCTAGACCTGATGTGTTCTTAGAACTTGGCGACACCTTTGACCATATCTCAGAACTACATCATGAGCTTGGACATCAGCTAGAAAAAACTCGTCAAGAGAAAGGGAAGCTTCTGAGAGGAGATACCGAATACACATCAAGTGCATTTAAAGGCACTGACATGAGAGACCCCAGCCTCATTAGCCATCACAGGTTAAGCTTTTGATTCCTGGGCTAGGCTGGCACTTGTTGCCATGATAAGATTGGTAGAAGAAGGTTAGACTAGTTTGTCTAGACACCGTGATGAGACAGCAGGGTACAAGAAGTCAGTGTGAGCTTTGCAAGTCATCTTTACTGTTAGCCATGGATTTCCTTTGTTGCCTCTTTGGAGTGTTAATGATCCTCTTTTTTGCCTTTAATTATTTCAGATAAGCTAGACTGACTTGGAGACAACAGATGTGTGTTCCAGTGGCTTTAGGTATCATGCCCACGTTGCTATACCAATGTGTGAGTTATGCAAGCCGTTGAATTCAAAGTCAAATTAAAGAGCAAATCTCACTGATTGAGAGGGAGATGTTAAAGATGCAGAATCAGCACAAGGATATTCAGCTAAAGGTTGAAAAGTCTTTCTAGCTCCAAGTCTCTTGCATCTTCAGACAGTGTGGGATTTTGGAGGTGGTTTTTTGGTGCTACCATGTCTGTTTTCATGTAATTGGTTCCTCAGTTGTGAGCTACATTAAAACTGCTAAAACTTTCCCCCCACATTCTTTTGAGGTAAATGTTATTCCCAGCCTAAGTTGGGTTAATGGAAAAATTGAAGCTCTTCGGGGGAAGGTCAAAACCAAAAAGAAAGGGAGTATCTCTTCACTGCTGGTGCTGATAAAGCTGCTCTAGTTGAGTGGTTGGTGAGATGCTCCTGACTCTGTGGGCTGCTCTGGCTTCTACTCCCCTCATGCCAGTGAAGCCTTGTGCTAATTGGCTTGCATAATAACCTGCAGGATATCAGAGGACTTTGCGTACTAAAGCACTGGAAGGGCACAACTAAAATACAGCGTTTCTCTGCGGTGACTGTAACTGTTCAGAGCAGCCTTATAAACACTTGTTTGAGGGATCTTTCTCCTGTGCTTTTAAGGACTTCCCAGTTAAGATACATAGCCAGACTACTGTTTGTCTTGAAATTATGAAGAAGCAACACTCATTTTCTCTTATAAGGATGATATAATATTAAATCACAAAACAGTTTCTTCCCCTTTGTGAAAGAGGAAAATATGCAAGTGCGTTACTGAGCAGATTTCTCTGTTCATTTGCACACACTTGAGAAAAGTGCATTTAATTAGGATTAGCAAGTCTCTAAATTGCAGATGGTTCTCAGGGGAAAAAATAGTTCTGAGTGCATTCATGACATTAAAATCAGTACATTTAATTCAATTTCATCTTAATATTAATTTGTAACATCTAAAGTAGTAGTTCCTAGAAAAGATACTCATATGACTCAGGATTACTGGGGAAAAGGAGATCTGGCATTTCTGAACCTGCTACAGCATGATTACCATGTATAATTATGCAGATTGAGTAACTGCATGCTAATTACAAGAGTGCCCATTTTGACCTGTATTGTTTTCTGTAACAAGGGTCAGTTCCACGATAAGCAGTTTGATTTAGTTTGGAGTTAGTTCATTCTTGATAGATACTGAGTCCGGTATTGGGTCATATGTGAAATATTGCACAAATGAGCAGATGTTGGAGCATAATTCCAGAGAGGAGGCTGCTGGGTTGAGCTTGTGCTGCAAAACAAGGCATGCTCTGCTTTCACTGCTAGGCTGACCACTTGTTTGAGCACAGCCCTGTAAGTATCTCTTTCTTGAAAGAGTTAAGTGCAAAGCTGTGGTATCTTCCCAGATCATCTGTACTTAATTTTATTATTGGCTCTGGTTGAACTGAGCCTGATCTGCTTAGGGCAGATAGAGCAGCTTTGTATTCCTTCTGTGTGTTTTGTATGAAAGCAAGGCAGCATCCTTAGCTCTGGACCCAAGTTCGACCTTTCTGCTGCATAATGAGGCTTGGAACTGGGGAACTTTGGATTTTGGTAATACCACTCTGTCTTTAGAAGTTTGCTGCCGTTGTTTCCACTGAGGTTATCCCCAGCTCCCTATCTGCTGGCTGAGCTGGGCCCTGCAGCCTCCAGGCTTTGCCTCTTCTGTAGTTTAATGTGTCACAAACATCTCTCAGCATCTGTAAGATGGGGAAAGGTTGTTACCTCCGGTCTGTGTGAAGCGCTCCTAAAAAGAGTCATCATTGCTCTGCTTACTTGCTCTTGGTGGTGGGAGCTCTAGGGTGAACACAGGGCTGGCTCTCAGCGTCGTTCTCATCAGATGTTACAGAAAAGGCAATCCCAGGATCGTGTTTCCTGCTCCTGGTGAGCGCTCAGAGCGAGTTTGGGCATTAGATGGCGATGTTGGCCAAGAGGAGCCACCGGGAGCGAGCGTCAGGGAGAGACAAGCCCGGAGGAGACCAGCACACTGTGCTGAAGGTGCTGGATATCTCACAGCCAAGTTAACTTTAGAGTCCTAAATTAATTTAGCAATTGCGTTAAAGTAGGTAAAAATAAAAACAAACAGAGCTGCCCTGGAATAGACCGTACACGCAGAAAGATGTTGACCTATTTAAATAATCTGTAGCAGAAATCACAGCATAACCAGAAAACTTCACCGACAAGTGAGATGAACCGAAGGAAATCTGTAGATACACTGACGTTATCTCCAATTTTCTCTTCTCACCCTATCAATATTTACTGAAATGTGTTGCTGCAGAGCAGATTTAGTGTGCAGTGTCGCTGCTGGCTACCATTATTTTTGACTGCTTGAGATTTGATGATTGATTAAATAATGCATTTTATCAGGTGGTGCTCATCACTATGAGACAGACCTTTTTCTGCGTCAATCTTAGGTACAAAACTACTTGCATGAACAAATCTAGTCTAATTCTGGAACACTTTGGCTTTTAAAACTCATTTTACACATATGACATGCTTTCGTTAATCCTCTCTCAAAGTCATGACCTAATTACTGATTTTTTTATCTTGTTGAGTAATTACTTGCAAAGAACCTTCCCATGATTCCATCCCTCCATCTTTGGTGCAGTTGGCTGGAACGAGGGGTAAGGCGTCAACTGGAGGAGCCTGTGTGAGCCAAAGAAGCAGCAGACTTCTTGGGTTTCTGATAATTCTGGAAAATCAGGAAAGAGTTTTCACTTCAAGCAAAAAATTCCCCCTCTTATCAAATAAAAAAAAGAAAGTTCACGTTTTTGTCACGAAATACGTTACTTCAGTTTAGGGTACTCCAAAATCTAATTAAACATTGCTAAGTAAAGTAATTCTGAGCAAACAGAATGAAATTTTAATGTCAAAGTTGAGCACAAATAGCTCAGGAAAAGTGAAAAACAGAACAACTGATAGAAATTATAATTAATTCCAATTATGGAATTTAAAAAAAATTCAATTTTTAAAAAAATCCCAATTTCTGCTCCCCCCTCCTGTGTTCTTTCAATTGCCTCTCACCAAAACTGCCAGAAACTCCCCAGTTTTTGAGCCAGCAGGCCCCGGCCTTTCCTACAGCTGCTTACTGGTTTGTGTTCTCTGTTCAACCAGGAGAAACGCACTGCAGTTAGCTTCCTTGTCCTGGTAACTTATTTTCCCGGTTCCCATTTTTTGGGGTAAACTTTAGTGTAAATAACGCCTTAACAGAAACACCTTCCCGCCGCATTTCTTAAGTTAGCATTGTGTGTCCTCTCTGCTTGTTCCATGAAGCCAGATGAGGATGAGATTTGGCACTTGGTAATTTCAGTTTCTTTTTTATTCCCCCTCAGCGCTGTGTTTGGGTTTGTGTTGCTTGTGTCCCTCTGCAACTGTTCCTTGAGGTTAAAAGGTAATTGAACTCAACATTTCTATTCAAATTGGATCTTGTAAAAGTTTTTTTAGCAGAAGCTCAATCTGGGCCTTTGACATTTTGACAGTATCTGTTTTCAGGTTGAAAAATCTCTTCCCCGATAAGAATTTTGGTTGTTTTCCTGTTTGACTCCAAAAGCCTGAGCTGATCATCTTTAAAGCATTAGCACAATTGCTTACAGATGGACTTTTTATTTTAAAAAAGTGATTTCCCCCTTCTCTAACCTAGCATTATTGCCATTTTCCTAAGCTCAAGGCCTTCTCTTTTTGTCAGTTTAGCCTGAGTGTCTTCTGGGGCGATGTTCTCCAGAGGTACTGATATTCATTCATTACTTCAGAAAAACAAGCAAACAAAATTCTCAAACACGTGTAATGCTGTCACTTCTTGTCAGCTAAGTGGGAGTACTTGAATGTCCTGGTACAGAAAATGCTTTGGATTTGGTTTTTGTTCTGGCTTTTTGACCTTTTTTTCCTACTTGTCAGTGATATTTGGCACTGGAGTTGTAGACCCTGGTCTCGGGATCACACCTGAATTGCACCACACCACTGACCTGCACACTCAGCCAGCCAGATTCAGTGAGTTCAGTTGAGAAGGCTTTAAAAACAAAGATCAGTAATACCAGCAAAAAGGCCTTTTTGGGGGAGAGCCAGCTCTGGTAACTGAGGAGCTGTAGCTATACTCACATCACTGGAAATTAAAGTTGAACATGATTGTAAAGCTAGCATCTTCTTTTTTTTTTTTTAATAGAAACTTCACAGTTAAGGTGTATGTCTCTGAGCAATATTTCTTTCATGTAATTTAATGTTTCATTTGCAGTAGCACCTGAAATGTCCACCCTGTTCCGTCTCCTCACTGCAGGAACAGCCAGTAGGCCAGAGTCTATCCAGCATTTCAAAGGTGACGTTCATACAAAGTCCCTAAATACGTTACAGCCGCAGAAGCACCATTTCACCAGCGAAAGCGTGCCTTTTCTGTATTTAAAATGTTGTAAATACCTTTCCAGTGACAGTACCACTGCAGTGAGTATTTTCAGTGCGTAGGCAGTCTGCTTCCCAAATGCTCATGTTAGTGTAGTGTTTTATCTGATCGTCTATGCAAGAAGCCTCCTCCTCCCTCGCTAAGGCCCTTTAGACACGTGATGCGCTTCATATTTTAGGGACTCAGGTGTATTTTGCAGGACAACCAGATATCAAAGGGCTTAGCCTGGATTACTGTTTGGGCTGCAGAAAACTCTGCCAAAGTCCTAAATTTTACAAAACTGAGTGGTCTGGACCTTTCTCCACAAGACTTCAGTGGTCTGATGTGCTGAGAAAAAAGAAAGGCAGTATTTGAACTGTATGTCCCCAAAGCACAGCTTGGTTAAGAACTCCTTTAGGGCGTGCGGCTGGTGTTCGAAGTACCACACAGTCCTGGGGCAGGGGGGAGCTGGGTACCTACCAAGACCTCTCACCCTGTTTTGTGCCTTCTTTACCTACCACTGTATCTTTACATTGACTGAATCCCATATGAGCACATCCCTTCTCCTGCTTACTCATTTATGGTGCCAAGTGTGCTGCTGATCATCAGGAACAGAGCACATGAGCAGATATCATTTGAGGAGAGCCCTGTTCAATCCTCACGTCCATGGAGCCTGCATCTTGCCGTGTATTTAGCGTGGCTGGTGAGTTCTGCCTGCCGTGATAATTGCCTCTAAGCTGGGGCTGAGGAGTCAGTGTGAGCTGGGAACAGCTGCTGAAGGTCTGGAGGGTTGCCTTTTGTTCCTCTAAGCTTTTGTTTTTCCAACCATAAGTCTTCCTAGTGAACTGCCCTGAGTGACACGAACCTCTCACGTGGTTGTGGTGTGCTCCACAGCCCTGCCCCAGCCTGGCTCAGAAATGTGGGGCATCAGCTGCGTGCGAACTCCCGGGAAAGCTCAGTCTATGCCCAGGGGTAAGCGATGGCCCCACGTTGATGTGTCCCCAGCCCAGGCACTCCCTTGCCCATGGAGGGGATCAGGGTGGTGAATGGGGCTGTCTGTGAAGGGCAGCCAACTTGAGTGTCTCTTATTTGCTTTTAAATTTCAGAGCAAACCATGAGTCCTTCCTGTTTTGTGGTGTCTCAAGGAAGAGGAGTCAGATAATCCCACTTCTGGTGTGGGAAACCCCAGCCCGTGGTCCTGGGCTCTCCTCTCCTGCCTCCCACAGACTTGGTGATGTCCCACCTGAAGTCCTTCTTTGCCATGACCTTGGTACCCTTCTGGAGCTAAGCGATCTCTCCTTAGTACCTGGACTTCACTGTCAGACCAGCTATTTAAATTGTAAAACATTCAGCAAAGGTAGACAGAATTAAATTTATTCCTGAATTGTTGAATAATGTAATATTCGTGTTGTACATAAAAGAATCACAAACCACCCAGCCTGATTTTCCTATGAAAACATTTAACTTTTATTAAATCAAGACAGTTTTAAGGAGCAGCAAAAAATAAAAGCAAAAACAACTGAACCAGCTTTCAAAGTCGCCCTGTAGCCAAAACATCCATTGAGAAGCTGAAGGGTTGATTTTATTTGTTTGTTTGTTCTTCTGTTGGAGTGTATCACCAATAATTAAAAAAAAAAAGAGAGAGATACAAGTTCAAACCCTTGGAATAAATTAGAGCAGTCTCTCAAGCCTGCTGAGAGCTGCCTACAGCTAGTTTGGCAGTCTCCATCAACATGGGAACACCACAGCGTGGGTAGGCTCTTGGTCCTGCCTGGCTGGCTGGACCTGGGGCTCCAGGATAGAGAGGACAGGGCTCCATGCAGATGGTGGTCCTGGCCCCCTGGCCTTGTGGGGTGCTGTGGGCCAGCAGGTGTGTGCAAGGGCACAAGGTGACAACACGCTGGTGTAGCATGTGTCTTGCTGCTTTGGGGAGTCACTAAAATGCTCAGGGTCAGCGCCTGTGCGCCTTGCAGGTGAGGCTCCCTTCAGGCCAGGATTTGGCCCTGCACCTATAAAACATGCCTAAACCATTAACTGTTCTTCCCAGGAAAGCGGCAGAGGACCCTGCGTGCTGGAGTTAAGTCAGAAAGGCTAGACAAAGCCCTGGGGAGCGGTCTGCGGGGAGCAAACCTGTATTGGCAGACAGCAAGATAAATTGGATGATCTAATAGTCCTTTTCCATCTCTAAGTTTTATGATTCATTTGTTATTTTAGCCATCCATATATATTTTTTATTTTACCCTAGAGGGGTTTCTTGAAATGTGTGCAATATATTCCTTTTTTTAAAAAAAAATTGCTTAAAAAATAAAAAAAAAGGTCAGCATTGCAGGATCCAAGGCACTCTCTTATGAGGGTCTTTGCTAACGAAGTACCCGGTCTGTAGAAGTTGAGGGGTGGCTCGTGCAGGTCAGCCGGGGGTGCTGGGATGGTCACACCAAGGAGCGGGTGGTGAGGCAAGGAGGTTGCAGAGCCTTTCTTTGGCTTTGCGTGATGGCGTTGGGCAGCTGAAGGAGGGATGGGTGATGCCCTGATGGCCCCTGTCCTCCATGACAGGCTAGGCAGACCTTGAGGGGGGCTTGGGAAAGGCAGGAGACTTGGAGGAAACCTGAGGAGAAGAGTGACAGCAGGGTGGGGGACACATCCAGCACTTCTCTCCCCACCACAAGCATGGGGACAACTACCCTCTCCTTCAGTGGCCAGCGAGCGTGTAGGTGGGATGGAAAGGCTGGCAGTGGCATGGGGAGATGCCCTGCCCTCGGGCCTGTGGCCGCACAGCCAGCCGGGCTGACTCAAGATGGGCTCTACCACTTGTCGTACCTTGTATCACGGCGAGGAGGAGCAGCAGCAATTCAGTATTGCTAACAGGTGATACTGTACCCATCAAAATGTCATGAGTACAGGTCTCAGGAATCTCTGCCACGGAGAGCTTGGCCTCATCGGCAGTAAATAAGTGGCCACGGGCTGGGCAGCGGCAGCGCATGGTGCCGCAGCGGGTGCGTGGCACGACACCCGCTCAGGGGACCTCACGGGGCCCAGGGAGTGCTTGGGGAAACTAAGTGTTAACCAGAGCCATCCGTTGGAGGTGGAGCACTGGCGAGAAGGGTGTTTGGTATCTCAATCATGCCTGGTTTATGGCTAGCGAGCCTTGAATTTGTGTGACAGCAGCCCAATGCCTCGCCGTAGATTACACCATAAATAACCCAGGCATGGAGTGGTCAGAGGAGCCGGTTGAGGGAAAGAAAAGGATCTGTAGAAACAAATGCAGGGTGGTGTAGCTGGATATTTTTTTTTTTCCCTTTTCTTATTTAAAGTGATTATTATTTAAGGGAAAGGAGGCTGCTAGAAATCATTTGTGAGTTTTACTGAAGCAGGCACATTCCTGTGGTTTTTTTTTTTTTTTACTCCCACAGCCTCTCCAGGTCAGTGTTTTCCTTTCTCTGCACAGAAAGAAAGGGGAAAAAAAAGACAGAAAGAAAAGAAAAACCCACACAAAAATCAATCCATCAAATGTCATTACAGATTTATTAAGCCTGATGTAGAAAGACTTTTAACAGTAACATCTTCAGAAAGCATAAAAAGAGCACTTCTGTTCAGTCTTGTGCTTTGAAAATCTAAATATATTTTTATCATATAAATAATTCTTTTCATGTTTTAAGTGCATCTGTTTTTTTTTTTTTTTTTCCTTTTCAAATTTCCATTTTACAATTGGCCAAAACTGAAGCCTGCATTGACTGAAATGAAGCCATTTGCAAAGCTAATGATGTTGTGAAGCATGTCTATGGTGAACCATATCAGCTAGATTTCAGAAAGGTAGTTCAATGAGTGCAGCATTAAAATGAGGGACAGCCTCCAGCAAAATCATAATTGAACACACCCAAGTCCTTAATGTCTGCAGTTGGGTTTCCTGATGCAAATTACGATAACATTTCAGATGTGAGCAGTTGCTTTCCAATAGCTGCAGTGGAAAAGAGACATTTTATGCCACAAAGGAAAGAATTACCATGTTTAAAAATGTAAATAATATATGTATAGAAACCTTTTTTATGGAAATGAGGCATTCAGGATTATGTGAACAGTTTGGGCTATTTTTTTTTTTTTTTTTTCCTTTTAAACACAACAGATAAAGATGTGTGATCTATTATTCAGGGCTTTAATTACAGTTCTAAAACTGCAGTGATTTTATTAAAAAAAAAAAAAAAAAATCCCCGGGCATAAAAAGTAATGTTTTCTGTGGTAAAGTTGAGGGATTTTTTTTTTCTTTTCTTTTTTCACAATGTATTTACCGCAGTAAAAAACACAGAACAGCAAAAAAAAAATAACAAAAACCAAACCAACCCCAAAAAACTCACCGTTAATAGCTTTCAACGCTGCAAAATCATACAGAGCAATACATCTTAAATGCACCGGACTACAGTCACCTTCCTGTACATCGGAAAAAGGCCTTCGATAAATAGGTTTGACCTGATTCGAATTTAATGAGACAACAGAGTCCTTGATTGCTAATAATCGGTGTTGGGGGGGACGGACCCAAAACAATAAAAGCCGTAATCGTCGCTGGTGTAAATTAGACGAATTTATTTAGCAATCAACCAAAGGGGGTTGGTTTTGGGG
>VZZY01012432.1:994838-1037937 GCA_013400335.1 Eurystomus gularis | reverse complement strand
AGCCGCCCCCGCGGCCGCCGGTGCCGGTGCCGGGAGGGGAGCGGAGCGGGCGGCGGCGGGACCCGCTGGAAGCGGCGGAACGGAGCTGATGCTTCAAATGTTGACAGTTCTGAGTCGTTAAAAGAAAAACAAAAAAAACAAAGAACCCAACAGACCCACCGCGTCAGGCACTGTGAGATAAAATACAAAGAGAAGAAGCGTCCACGCGAGTGTTCCCGCGGGACGGAGCATGCTTGAAAAGCAAAAGTTCGCTGTCCCCTCTCCCCCCTCCCCGCCCCAGCCAGCGGTGGGAGTCCCTCCGAGCCCCATCTCCCCTTCCCCTGCGAGCCGGTGAAAGGGGGTGACCGAGAAAGCATCTAACGACAAGCCTATTTTCGATACCAAATTAAAAAAAAAAAATAATAATTATCCCCCGTCATGGACCAATTTTTGTAGGAACCCGCAACAAGCAAATAAAACAAAACGAATCTGTGTTCGTAACATGGCAATATAGTTAATATATACAAATATGTACAGTATAAAAATGCATCAAAGGCGCAACTTTTCATCCAAACACGCTGCAGTGCACAATGAAAAGCAGCTCGGCCCCCCCCTCCACTCTAAGTATACAGGCAATATATTCTATACAGCATGCACTTGTTACAAAATGAGTGCATCAGCACTGAAACATTCTACAGATAAAGTCACCGCGAGTCCTCTCGGAAAGGAGTCCCGTTTGAGTTGTTAATATAAAAAAAAAAAAAAAAAAAAGTGTTTAATCTTTCCTTTTTGCAGTTTGTAGTATATACATTTTTTTTTTTTTTAAAGAGAAATGAGCTTTTTTATTCTTTTTTATTATTTTTTTTTAAAACAAAATTCTAGACCTAACACCACGGGTCACAGATGTAACCTGAAGATGCTGCCAATACCAAACTTACTACATACCACGAGCGCTGGGGCAGAGCAAAACCATCAGTTTACTCTTATGGCCAACTATGCTCTATTATTTCAAATGGGGGTGGAGCTCTCATGAGTCGTGCTGACATAAAGGAGATAATAAAAACCAAAACAAACGTACAGGAAAAAAAAAAAAAAAACAAAACCCCAACAAAAAACAACAAACCGCCACCAACAAAGGATTAATAAGTGGTGCCTGAGCACTAGACAAAAGGGCATATTGTACCAGAGACATATGACAGTGAAGTACCCTGAGCCAAATAAGAACTGTTTAGCTTGTCAGCTTTTGCAACCTGTATTGCACGTTCCAGCATTTGCTGCGTTATAAAGCCAAAATACTGCATTGTACATCCTGAAGATATCTGCTGCTTCGCGTGGTGCCAACAGCGCCCAGCTGCTACTTCAGCCGCAGAATTGGTGCCTATTTATAAACAGATACACACACACACAGTGTGCTGGTGTATGCACGGATCTACGAACGTACATAGGGGCAGATATCTGTATATCGCTGCATAGATATATACAGATATGGGGTCTTTTTTAATGTTACATGGACCAATTAGAAAGTGAAAACATTGCCCGTGTAAGTCTTCCATGTCTGAGACAATTGCATGGATGTTTAAGGACTGTAAATGCTTCCCTCACCTGGGGTCGATGCCCACGGAGAGATGTGGTTTTCCAGGAAAAGCATTCCTTGCATTTAATGTAGCTGCATTTTTGCAAGGTGTTATTTTCATTTTCTTCTTAAAATGTTGATTTTTTTTTTTTTCTGCTATCTAATCTAAGAAGCCTAATGAAAGAATTTGTTGCCTTTACTTAGATCACAAAAAAGAAAAGAAAAAAAGTTTGCTCAGTTAGATGGTATGAACTCGAGTGGAGATGTACGATCTGCCAGGATTAGTATTTAATCTGTTGTCTCAAACAGGGCTTTTTACAAAGGCCTGGAGACATTTCATGAGCTGAGAGAGATGATGAACTGGAAGTTTATTACTCTGCAGTTAAATCCGGTGGTACAGATATTTCACTTTTAAAAATGCTCTCAAAGAAAATATTGTACAGACACTTTGGTACAAGAAACAACAGTGTCATCTTAAATTTTACCTACTCTTCGCATTTTTGCCGGAATAGTTAAAACAAAAAATGACCACTAGTGTAGGCTGAAGTATACCGGGATAAAAGTGCTTGCACTGGTATAAAAGTGGTCCAGCAGAGCAAAATAAGCTGTACCAGTATAAAGTGCTTTATAGCGATACAACTGTTTTTACATTAGGACTTTTACCAGCATAGTCACATCAATAACAAAAAGTTTTGCAATCACTTCCCTGACATAACTATAAAACTTCTGAAGTGCAGGCTGTGCCTTAGATTGAATCTGCACGGAGCTAGAGACTGTTTGCTGACGTTGTTTTCAAAACCATCTAAACAAGTTAGGGAGCCAAGGCTGGGACCATGAGGACGGTGTTTGGAGCTGTGCAGACAGAGGGTAAATACACTGAGTTGAGGGAGTTGCTCTGGATTTACACCAGAATAAATGAATTCAGAATCTGGCTTCTGGTTTTTAGAAGCTGATATAAATAAAGCTGAAGACTGAAATGGAATGGGAGGGAAGCGGTTGCAGGGAAGATGAGGAAGGTGCTGGTGGGATGCAGCACAGCATGTGCGGGATGCACACCCACTCCCCGGGGGGATCACACTTGGCAAGCGTTCATTTGCAAAGGTGTGTTGGCTTCTGTTATCCCTGTAAACCCACTATTTTTATTTTTTTGTATTCTTTCACTTTCCTTCAAGAGAAGAATGGACAGTAAAATCCTAAATTCTGTGTGCTTGTGTGGAGTCAACAACTGCGGGAAGTAATTAAGAAAAGAAGAACAAAGAAAATCCAGGAAGCATTTCATTCTGGAATCACTACCCAGTGGTTCATCCAGGGCCATCAACAGAAACACTTATCTTGACTTCAGGTGCTGACAAATTAGGACCTCACTTTGATGAAATGTGAGTTGAAATCTGCCTTTAGATGCATGTCATTTATTCTTTAGTTACAAGTTTCAAAGTATTTCTTTCACCCTGGTCCTATCTGTCACATATAAAAAAGGCTCAGTTTACACCTACCAATGTCTGATTCAAACCCTTCAGCACCACTGGTGAAAAGTTCTTAGTTTTAGTGACATTCAATAACCTCGTGGTGATCATTTTCAGCTGAGGACAGAGGTTAGACTAAAAGGGAAGTTGCAACCTGTGGGATAAATGGTGAGGAGGAGCAGGAAAACCAAGCCAGCCAAACCACAGTGTCACTGACCCTGTTGTGACTTTGAAACCCAAAGAGAAGCTGGTCTGAGGTCTCTTCCTGGGTGGCCAGTAACCAGAATTACAGCTCTATGTGGCTCCTAAACACAGCTTCCTAGGAGCAAAAATAATATGTCAGGTTGTACTGTAAGAAGATGGGCACAGAGCGGTAGCACTTTTTAAAAATATATAAAGGTGGCTATATCGGTGCTCTTGCTTGGGGACAGATGGCCTTTAAAGCCTCCTGTAATTGCAACATATTGATCTGGAATCTGTGATCAATACTATCTTTATAGAGAGAATTTTAAATATAAATTGCATCGTATATCTGTTTGTGAAGACAAAAGCCCTGTGTGATGGAGATCCACCTCCACTTAGCCAAGTTAGCCAAGGTGCTTTCTCCAGCCTAAGCATTATGAAGGCAAGTGGAGAGGAGACTGGGACGGGAGCCTCAAGCTCAGCCTGGCCTTGGGCACTGAACAGTCACTTGTTCGCTGGGAGGGAAACTCTGCCAAAAATTGGGTTGCCACCTTTCATTCCCTTGTGTTTTCTCAACAGTTATGGCTGCAAAATAATATTCACAGCAAGCCTAAAGTGAGGGCTGACCTGAGCTGCTGTGCCTGAACCTGGGCAGCCCCTTCAGCGGCAGGATCAGGCCGTTAGTAATTAGCAGAGAGTAAGGCTCTAGAAAGAAAGTCTCCCCTCGGTAGCTCTCACCCAGAGGCTGCCCTGGGCCCCAACTCTGTTACTTTTGCACTTTCCTGATCACCGGGTGCAGCTTGCAAAGCCTGCACGCTTCCCCTTTCTATTTTAGGAACTGAACTGTGGGTATAAATTAGTCAAGAAATATGGCACTTTATCAAAACATGATTAAGGAAAGAAAAAAGGCCAAAAATTAGGGAAGCAATCCCTGCCATCTGAATGTGTGAGAGTTGACTCGATAGCCTGTAAAACTGGCTTGGAAGGCTTCAACCCCTGTGGTGTTAATATATAATTATTGATTTTTTAAAAATGTCTTCTTATAGCCTCCATGATCTCTAAAAAAGCTGGGGAGGTCAGTCTTGTAAATACTTTTACAAGTAGGTAATAAAACCCATGATAAGTTGCATTGACAAGTAATTACTGGACAGGTTTGTTAGCAGATTCTCAAAGATTTTTTTTTAAACCAACAATTATTATTGCACTAATGACAGCCATTTTTAAAGTTAAGTGTCCTTTTCCCTCTCAGCTTAAATAATAAGAGCCTGGGAAAAACACATGAGACTGATCCACTGAAATTCTTATATATTAGGCTCCAAAGAGATGCTAATTATGTCTCCCTCTTTTAAAATAGAACATTTTTTTTAACGTGATATGGCTTACTTTGACATGGATGGTGGCAGGAAGGGAGCTATGGTTTCTGAATAAATCTCTCAAAGCAGTGTGTAAGGCTAACAATTCTTACTGCTTTATTGCAGTACAAGAGCATAAACAGCTTGGATATGTGGTGTATCAATATGCCACTTGTTAATAAGCAAGGACGTGAATCATAAATATTCGGCTGTTTGATCACCAGGCTTTTAATTAATGTTTTGATGATATCCAATAAGAATAAAAGTCAGAACGATAGATATTGAGTAGATACGACAGAGAAAAGATGCAATGATTTTCTGTGTTACCTGATTTATATGACAGATAAACTATCAACTCATCCAGTTTCGTACAGAGAAAGAGAGAGCAGAGATGTATATTTTCCTTTTTTATATCATATTGTAAAAAAAAAAAAAAAATCACTTAATTCAAATGTGTACCTAAAATGTTCCCAGAGGACAGCAATGCAGGCAAAATAATCAAGGTTTAGCACTGTGTAATAAAGGTTTGTGGCCAGATTTTAAATGAAGTAGCTGTTCCTGCACTTGCCTGTGCCGGCGCGAAGCTTTCTGAGAAAAACATGCTGCTGGGCCAGCCAGACCTGCCTTGGCCCTCCTGGAAACCTTGAGAGAGGTTTCAGCTCTGGGGTCCCAGGTGCCAGCACAGCTGGGGCTGTGATAGCCGATGATGGGGTTGTGTTTCCTATCATCACCACAAGCCCACTGCTCACCAGCAGGGCACCAGGAAAGCCTCTTTTCTGCCAAAATGGAGCAGCAGGTGCCCTGAGGAGCCCCAACCCTGGATGCTGCAGGCTGGCCGGGGCTGTAGGGCCACCCTTTTGTGGGAAGAACTCCTTGATCCTGGCAGCAGCCCTGTCAGCATCTGTGTGGCTCGGCCACAGCTGCCAGCAGCAAACCATACGGCACAGAGGTTTCTACCAAAGCAGGTGGCAAAATGCCCAGCTGCAACAGGATGTGGGATGGGGATTGTCTGAAGTCGGTGGGGACCTCACTTGTTGGATGCCTCAATAAGCCAAATATTTTTTCTAGAGCATCCAAAAGCTTGGGGAAAGGAGTGGGTCTAGAGGTGGGCGTAAAGGGGCATTTTACCGCAGCACTTGCTTGCCTTTGAGTCCATGCCGCAGGACCCACCTTGTGCAACTTCACTTAATAACTCTGAACCAGGCTGTGCAATTTAACGGCTTCTGAGGAGCTCGATGCTAATGCATTGATTTTGCTTTAATAGAATTTTGTTGTCAATGGCCGGTGCTCAGCACGGTGCAGGCTTCAATCTTAACCCATCTGAAGGCTCTGCTCGTTTCCAGTTGAGCTCCGTTCATTTCCAGTTGAATAGGTTAAGCAAAGACAGACCTCACTGTTCTCAATTCACTTTATGATCCTCCCATCATAAAAAATAATATCAGCACCTTGCTTTTCATGTCAGAACTACATTTGAGCTGCTATTCCCTATGCCCATGAGTAAATCCCATAAAAGCCGCCCCGTTGTACTGTCGCTATTTTTCCTTGTGGATGATTGATTGATGGATGAGTGCTGACACTTCAATGAAGCTATTTCGACTGCCATCTCAATCCGATGATGTGAGGGGTATATTTTCTGTCCATGCCTCATTACTTCAGAATGACATTCCTGGAACTTCATTTACTTTTTCCCTCCTTCCCTCAAGCGCCATATTTTTTCCCATCTAGGTTATGCATGCCATAAAAAAAGCAATTTGCTATTATATGTGGCATAAGGGCAACACTTTCCCTAGGAGGTAAATAAGAAGGGCTTTTTTTTCTCCTCCATGTTGAGTTTAGGGATCATGTCAAAATTGCCCAAACAATGCCAAAACAGGCCCTTCTGCACAAGCCACAGGGGATGCAATAAACATATTTAGTCTGATTTTGTGAATGCTGCACTTCAATTATATCCTTGAACATCTAAAACAAAACCATGGTAAAAGACACCCCAAAGCCCTCTCTTATTTGAGAAAGATCTTCTTCTCCACTTGTGCCCAGCATACTCTGAATAGTTCATTTGCAACGGAGTAGCGATTTACAACTTGATCCAGACTTATTTTTCCTTCAAGAATAAGGGAAGTTTATCGTTAAATGCAGAGATGGATTTGTTTACTGGAGGTTGCTTTTGCTGCGAGGAGATGCCCAGCGAGAGCAAACAGGGCTGTGCCTGGATTTCCAAGCAGTGCACTAGGTAACGGGAGACTTGTGACATTAGCATATCCTGGAAGATTTTGTGAGTTGACACGGGACCCGATTTTAATCTGTGTAATACAGTATTCCCGTTAATAATAATGTATAATTAAGACATCCGTTAAAAATCCATAACGTTAATTTAATGGAGAAAATCTAATACAGTTCTATTGGAATTTTTACGTTAAATTAACTTTAACGGGCTTTTAATGGATGTCTTAATTAGATCTCATTATTAACGTGAATATTCCACAAATTAAAATTGGGACCTCAAAGTTTTAATGAAAAAAGTTACAAGCACAAATTTGAAATTGCTATCTTTGTAGCCCCCTTCTCCCCAGGTCTCGGTTGACTTGAAGATGGTTGTGCTCTCCAGCTGGTCCATGCTGGTGGCACCAGCCAGGCTGGGCAGGGAGTGCAAAGACCAGATTCTGCTCTCGTTTACGGTGGCATAAATTCAATGTAACTCCACTGACTACAACAGAGAGCTTTAGATTTACACTCACCTAACTGAGAAAGGAATTCTACTTTCATTCTTTTATATCTATATATAGATATTTATATAGTGATATTTATATATAGATATACCTATATTTATATAACGTTCAATAATCTAACAATAGTACTTTCGTTTAAAAATCACTCCATCGCATATGTCTCGTCATAAACCATAACGGAGATTTAAATATATATATATATCTGAGGAATAAAACAGACTGAAAATAATCCATTTTAAACAAATCTTTGGCAGCAACATGGTTAAGCATAACTATTTGAACAACTTGCACAGAAGATTAACATTGTTCAGAGGTTTTTTGGCTCAGAATCTGTTTTAACTTAATAATTCTTGTACTTGCTGTGATGTATTGATCCCTAGTGCAATGACTGGATTGGGCAACCCAGGTGCAACAGTAATAGCTGCACAGAATAGAAACATTTCCTTTAGACAAACTATCCCAAAGGGGTTATAAATAGGAAATGGACATTACCATGAAAAGTAAAGCTTCCAATGTGACTGCATCTTGTGTAGCACACTTGGACATTAAACTATGAAGAATTTTTTTTTTTCCTGTCAAGTGTTACAAATTGACGAAATAAGTACATCAATGTTCTCAGTCATTATCTTACTTCAGTGGCACTTTGTTTTAGTGACAGCAAAAAGGGACAGTGGAGACCAGACAGCCCCAGTGCAGTTTATCAATGAAAATCTAATATCGTCCATAAGCAGGGGAGTGGAAATCAATACTTCATTACCAAATTGTTAGAGAGGATGAAGAAGAATAGCGGGAGTTTTTTTGGCAGTCTTCTCGGTCCAGGTTGTTGTGAGTTCAATGTCAGGATCAGAGTGACGCGCAGGGGCAGGCTGGGTGTGGGTAGTCTGGGCTGGAGAGCTGGAACTAAGGCATTCGTCCTGCAAGCAGAATAATAATAACAGCTATTGTCACGATTCGGGATTTCTGGAACGTGTACTTTTATCAATAGAAAATTCTGGAAGTGAGTCAGATTTGCTTTGTTTGCCCACCCACAGGCCCACAAAAAGAAATACAGAAGTGTGAATAAAAACCCCCAGATCGTACGTCCGTAACCATGCAGGGATTAGTGGGTAAACTCCAACCGATGCTGTGGCTCTGCCATCTCTGCTTTTCCCTCATGTTGCTTAAACCTGGACAATATAATGAGCTTCTTTCTACTACCAGCTGAGAATATACTCTAAAATCCTCATGGTAAGTTGGACGTCTTGGTACCCATGTTGAGTTTAATTACTCAACTATTGCTGGGTTATTTCTGGTTGTTGTGGCACCTCCCCAGCATTAAAAGCTGCCGTTCTTCCAGTGGACCTGTTCCATCCTGCAACTACTAAAAGTGCTAAGTGACTCAAGTTGTGAAGTTAATTCTATATAGAAACAGAAAGTGCTTGTTTTATTTAACTTCAAGATGTGGGTTTAAAAGTTCAGCCCAAAGTTGAGTTCTGTTTTGCTTATAATCTGGGAGAAAGATACTGAGAAAAGCAGTAGGAAAAACAACTGGAAAAATAGGGTAAGAAATGAGGCAGGCAATAAGTAGTGTGAAAGTCAATCTGGAGGCAGCGTGGAGAAAAAATGTCCAGCAGTGGGCAAAGAGAAATATGTTACTGAAAAATATATTATCTGTTCAAGGCCACGGACATTTCAACAAACGCAACTCAAATCCTGCGGTGTGTTCCCTGTATTCTGGCTAAATCAACTGGAAATTCAGTAGTAGCTTTATTTAAAGTAAAATAAACTCAGCTTAAAGAAAAAATGCCATATGAAAACAAGAAAGCCCATTGACTTCATGCTATTTGGTTTATAATTTGGTTTGCTTTACAGTATCTTCACCTTTTCAGTTTTCACAGTGATGCTGAGTTTTGCAGTGGCAACCCAAACCCGCTGTGGAGAAATTGTTGGAAGGGAAGAAGTGGTTTTGGCAGTTGAATGTAGAGACTTTTGGCAACTGAGGATGCATGGAAGTCAGACTGAAATTGTGGTGAATACCTTAGATACTTATTCCCACTTAAAAGATATTAAAAGCAACCCATGTTGACACTTTAAAATGCTGCCTTTAGGTTTCAGAGCAACTCACATTTTGCAAAGCTATTATTTTTCAGTGCCAAAGGACAAAGCTGTGCCAGTCTACACCTTGTTCAATTTTTCAGGAAATCCAGAAGCCTTACTATTGTAACACCTAGAGCTGAAATACAGTAATGCCATGAGCTGGCTCTACTTCTGCGGCCAAGTTCTCAGCTGCAGAATAGTCCAAATGCAGACTGTGGAGACTTTACCTCCCCAAGTAGATTTTGCAGCCCTCACCAGGATAGAAAGCTTCCTGTGGCATGCCACCTAAGCCCTGTCTTGGATCAGATCAAGCTCTGTAGCAGCTCTGACATGCAGAGCATCTGCCGAACTCATAGTGCAAGACACAGACACTGTGGACTGGCTCCGCATAGGCCAGCGTGAGGGGCGGTGGTGAAACTGCTGAGTGCAGGAGCAATAACTCTTGATTCATTCAACTCTGCCTCCAGAATCTCATTAGGACAATTAAGCAGCATGTAGTATTACTGAAAGTGCTAAATCTGGGAAGGAGTCTTGGTTTGAAGCAAAGTAACGGCAGAGTACTGGTTCCCTGCCAGCAGGCAATACTTATCAAGGGCTTGGATTGGAAAACTGAAAAGCCAAACTCCTGCCTCCTTTTTGATTCACTGTGAGGAAGGTCCTTAGACTTTTGTATTAGCCTAGCTTAGTAATATTCCTGGTCACTCCTACATCACAAGCAGAGTATGCACAAAGCTACTTTAAGGACATGGCTAACCCTTGACAGAGCTCTTCAGAGGCACATTAGTCAGGGTGTAGGTCCACGAGAAACTTCTGGCAACAAACCCACTTCAGAAGCCCTCGCCCCTTCCTACCATTTCCACCCCATGGCATGATACAATCCTCAGCTGCATCCCTGCAACTGGATCTGTCCCTGATGTGTGTCACACCAACACTTCCAACAGGACTCTCCAGCGCAGGGCTGGGACTGCACAGCCAGTGGGAAGGGTGGAAAACTCTTTAACTTCTTCCATTGCTGGAGGAAAGATAAGATGGAATGAGGCACCCGGGAGCTGGAAGGGATTATCTGCACTGCTGCATGTGTGCAGGCAGCTCTGGTTTAGCACTGCTATAAAAGCCATTTGAGACAATTGTATAAACTTTTGAGGCTAAGCATCCATATACTTGACTAATGGCAACATCCCTGCACGACTAAAATCAATTGGGCCTTGGCATTGATTTCAATGGGATAAGTACTTCACTGCTAGGTCTTTTGGCCAACCAAAGTCTCCATCTTTGGCTTATTTTTTTTTTTCTTTTTCATTGATATCACTGCAGGCTGGGACACAACTTTGGGAAATTAATTAGTGTGAGCCCTGATCAATAAGGGTCATAGTTTATGTATTTCATTATCAAGTCTCTAAGAGATTCAGGGAGTATGTGGAGAGCTTGTCACCTGCAATCTACAGCAAAGCAGCTCGCATGTTCAAACAGTGCGTGATGGGCAAAGTTTGTTGCTTCCTGAGCATTTGTTGAAATGGGGTTCAACCTGTACCATAAAGAAAACTCTATCATTTAAATGACGTTACGAAAATGCAGTTGAAGTTGTTCATTATGCTAATGTCTTGTACAGCATATTCAGTTGCAGATACTGAAGCTTTGCTTTTATTTAACGTTAATTATCAAACCATCAACAGATGTAAAACGTTGTATCCATTTTGATACAGATGTGTCAGAACTCAGGATTCCTTCTAACAACCACCTTCCCACTCCTTGTCCACGGCACAGCTTCCCTCTCCTCATTCAAATCTTGCCGTAAAAACACAGCTGTTAAGCCTCTGAAATAGGAACTTTCAAACATGTCTGCAATCCAAGACAACTGTCAACCGTATGTCAACAGCTAATCACGCCTGTGTCCAGCCTCCGCGGCTGGCACCAGTGCTGCCCAGCTCTGCTTCTTAGCCCTGCATGGCTCCTGGCTCAGGGGAGCAGAGAGGAGCTTGCTCTTTCTTTCATGCACACTCATACACACAGACGCCAAATCCCAGGCTTTGTATGCTCTCTCTAGTCTCCTTTTCCCCTTTTCTTCATGGCCAAAAGCCACGCTAACCAAATGACGCAGCTTCCTGGGGGTAGGACATGGGCTGTCTGCTCATGGGGTGGTTTTCAAGTCCTTCACTTGGGGCTTGCTGTCACTGTTTGTTCTTTGGGATCTGCAGGAGAACATCGAGCACTTCAGTGGGGTGACCCAAGGTGTGGCAGTACTCTAGAGCTAGGCAGATGACAGAAAGTTCCTGTGTTTATAATGATGGGGTTTTTTTTAAATTTCCAGATCTTTCCTAATATCATTTTATCATCTTCTATTAGTGTAATGGGATAACAACAATGACAATATGCATCTGTGATCCACCTGCCAAAATCTGCAGGAGTTTATGGATCAAAACCTTTCCATGCTGCAGTCGTACCTATAGTAATAAATTGCAGGACTCTTAAAAGGCCAAATAGAAAGACACAGACAGTCCCTTTGTGGTTACCAAATATCTTATCTCTAGATGTCATTTTTGACCTACTTTTGCTAGACTTTTACAGCAGCAGAGAATCTGTTCCTTAAAGAATCATGCTTACATGCATAATACCTAGATAGGGAGAAAAAAGCAAATCTGGATATATTTTATTTCATTTAGGACTCCTCTCACCATGAATTACAATATTACAGACTCTAACTGCCTTCTCGTTACTCATAATTATAACTAAAATTATATCAATCTAAACAGTAACTACTCAAATGATTCATCCTGATTGTGAGGAACATGCTTTCTTAAGCTACGCCTGCCCATCTACTTTAAAGCCTTGCAGTAGGAATAGCTTTCCAGGAGGTCATTTAACAGCACATTGAATAAATAAATAGAACATATTTGTTTCAGAAAACACACTCTAATAGGGTGGGAAAGCATTTTGGGAGTGGTAAGAATAATCCTTGTGAAAACTAATACTTTCAGCTATTCTTTGTTCTTGCTGAGGGCGCAGCACCCACCCAAACACATGCAGAGGCTCCATATGATGCCAACAGGAAAAAGGTCCCTAGTGTTCTTCATGCTGAGGGGTGTTGTGCCAAGAAGCTGCACTGTGCAGTGCGCAGCAGTCGCAGTCAGCTGCTGCCCAGCATCCAGCAGCAGAGCACAGGGAGAGGAGAACACACCAGCACAACCCACCACATTCACTGACAGGTCCCTGAGCCCCTCATGTCCCTGCTGAAAGCATCAGATGTTGCGCATTCAACCTGAGCCATCAGCCACACAGAGAGGGGAGTTTGGAAAAAGGTCTCCTTTATTGTGAAAGTAAACATATTTCTGTCCCGTGATCTAAGCTTATGAGAATGTGGGACAAGATAATGGAAAAGAAATGTGGGCTCTAGCTCAGATGTTCCTGGGGTGTGTCTGCCTGAATACAAAACTGTCTGACTGCGGTAACACCCAGGTGGAGGAATGTAGAGGCCTCATTGCCTGGGATGATGGAAACTACATTTAACAAAAACTTGAAGTCATTAAGTTGCATTTATCTCTGAAAACTCTTTGTTCAAGATACTTTGTTAAGAGGCTAAGGCCAAGGCCAGATACAAGACCTCTGGATTTCATCAACAAGGCCCTCAGAGCACATGTCTGCAGCTGGTGCAAACCACCTTCTCTGTAGGAGGTCAATGAAGTTTTGCTCATTTGCTTCAGCTGGCCTGGCCCAACAGTTCTGTGATATAAAAGAAGAATCTGCTTAAAATCTGCCAAAAAAAGCCCCAAACCTTTCACTGTTTGAGTTGCTTGTTTTCAGAACCTTCTGATATCTGTACCTAGAGTTTTGTATGACAGGTTTTTTCAGCCGTGACCCTGGCTGAGCAAAACTCTTAAGCATATGCCTGTTAGTATTGTGCACAGCGCAGTGAACCCAGTGATCCATCTCTGCCAGGAACTGTGGGCTAATGGCACCAAACGCCATGGCTGGCCTGCACGGATACACCAACACTGATGTTTCAGGGGCACGCCTGTGCAGGCAAGTCTGTGTACCAGTCATGCCATCTAAGAAAGAGCTTAAAAAATTTTTGCCTATGCATTGTATTTTATGTACAAATATAAATATATTTTTATCTGTAAGTGTATATATATATTCCTGCACAAAAAGCAGCCCAGTCAGACCTACTGAATATTTTCAGCAGTGCCTAGCTCACTTGGGTTACTAGACATCCCTGAACAAATACAGTTAGATCCTCCAAATCCACCTGAACAACACGGCTTGTGAAAAGGCTGACATCTGTTAGCCTGAGCAGTTCCCCAGAGGGCAGGCACTTTCTCGTGCGAATGACTAGAAAAGGATCCGGGAGTATTTTAAAAGCAAGAACGATGAGACACATCCCCAGAAGACAGAGGCAAGTGAAAGGTGCAGTGAGGGTGAAGGTGGGCACTGCTGGCTGAAGCTGCCCCATTCCTCCCTCCGTGTGTGACCGCTCACCAGTGCCCTAGGTCAGGGGCTAGTTAGGCTGAGAAAAAAACAACAATAATAATTTTGTTTTTCCTGATAGTTTGGGCAATCTAGATCTTTGCAGGGACCCAGGCAGCAATGTGGGTGTAGGGTTGGTGCTGGAAGGACAACCAGCATTGCTGCCAGAAGCAGTGCACGCTCAGCTCATCCTTACACCCCTCATATGTAGCCAGGACAGGAAGGGAAGACTGCGAGCTGGGTGCTAAAACCTGGATCCCACCCCCTAGAGATTTGGTGTGCATGGCTTTAGGCAAATCATTTCACCTCCCTGCGTGCCTCAGCTGTTTTGCTGAGAGATGGAGTTAGATGAAAAATTGGGGGCTGCAGCTCCCTGTGTCTTCAGAGAGACGTGATGAAATCCTGCGCCGGTGGAAAGAGTGGGATTCCTGCCACTTGTTGAGAAAGGCCAAGATTTCACCCCTGATCTCAGCTTGGGCCTCAAGGTGACACAGGATACACGCATGCTCAGTAACAAAGAGCACACTTGATGTCTGACAGGCACGGAGAAGTACCCTGACACTTAACTGGTCCCTCCTAATCACTTCTGCATGCAGACAAAGCCCAGTACAGGGGTATCTGGAAGGATCACAGGCTTGTAAAGAAAAAACAAAACAAAACAAAACAAGAGTGAACATTTAATATTTTTTTTCTATAAATAAAGTATAGTCATCAAATCACAATGAATTTGAGAGCACATGTTATTGACAGCCTATTCTTGAAATAAAAAAATTGTGGATTTTTTGGCAAAGTTTCTCTATTTGCTAAAGATTAAATTGTTCATTGTACGGGGCACCATCTGCCCTTGGAGAGAGATTTAGTTGATGGCAGCTGCAACCAAAGTGTGGAAGATATAGCTGAATTTCTGGTTTCTTTTCAACTAGCAACTGTCATTACAGGTCACATGCAAACTGTGTCATTTTCTGTGACAAGCAGGTTCTGTAGACTTGGGTGCTTGCTACATTTTAAAATGCCACCTGTATAGATCCCAGAAGAGAAACAGCTTTTGTAACGCACCTTGAAAACAGTGAATTTAGAGCAGATAAGACAAAGCAACGATGGTTCAACCTTCCAAACACAGGGCAGTGGGTTCAAGCCCTGGGTTTACATGGATGGAGGTCAGGATGAACTGGTGGGTCACTTAAAGATAGTTTTCCTCAATTAATGTAGGTGCTTTAAAAGGCCAAATTGTCATCTGCAAGGGTTTACACAACTGCTGCATAATTCCTTAATTTCTGCCTTGTTTCCCTTGTGGCGTAATTCCCTGTTAGGTTAAACCCCACCTTTTTTAAATTCTGAAGATAATGTCTTAATCATCAAACTAGAGGCTACTGAGGGTGGGGTTTCTCCTAGTCCCACCTATGGAGCTATGCTATTAAAATGTCTGGATTTGCTGCAAGACAGTAAAGGCTACTGGAAAGTGGGGAGATGCTGATCTTACCTCTGTGTTCAGAGCAATTTTGATATTACACAACACTTCTCTCTGGATAAAGCAAAGGAAGGAATCTGTACCTTTTCCCTCTCTCCTGAACACTGTAACTTTTCTGCAGGAGAATTATGTTCCTTTTCTCAGCTGAACAAAATGGGAGAGGAGAAGTTAAGAGCACACTGGTAGATTTTATTAGGACAAAGAAACAAAGCAAAGCAAAAAAGCAAAGCCAAACCTCTTCCCTTTCATCCCTGCCTTGCTATGAAAGTGCCTTCATATTTCGAGGCTTGCTGACAATATTTCAGGATGGTACATCACACACCATCTCCTCTGGAACAGCAGACATTGTCAGTGCTGGGAGACAACTACTCTCTGCATTGTACTTCACAAGGATTCTGTATAAAGCATTTCTATAGAAAAAAGATTTCTGAAATTTGTGAGTCTCGTAGCCCTTCAGACAAGGAAGAGTTCTGGTTAATTTTCTTCTGATGATTTCCACATTTTCTGCAAGAAAAACAACAGCTACTATTGCCTTAAGACAGACTGAGCTAGTTGTAACATGCCTAGATATGAGAGAGATAAGATTTTTTTTTTTCATGTGGGAGAATTTGCAGGACATAAATTTCTTCTCAAGTTTAGTCTGTTCAGTTTAACTTTTGGGCCTTCTATCACCTTTTGTCATAATAGAATGGGATCGTGTTTTGAAACAGAAACCTCTCCTGCTGGTAAATTTTCAACAAATCTGGTGTTATCAAATATATGGTTTTGGATAATAAGATTTTTCTTTTTATGGGTAGAGGCTTTGCCTTTCTAGCAAAATATTGTTCATCATTTCAGGTGCTGGTGGATTATTCTGTTTGCTCCGTGATATGCCCAGCCCATCCAAGCCATATCTCCTTGGGAAGGCTCGCGCTTCCATGTCGCTTTTCTGCTACCGAACAGAACCACGCTCAACCCTTGCCTTTACTTAGGCAGATGCACCTATCCATGATTTTACCTTTTCTATCCATGATTTGACTGAGCTGAAGCGCTTTCAGGATTAGGACCTTTAAAGAGACCTCCAGAAAAGTGTTTATAATCTACGACTATGCCTGGTTGGGTTACTTTTTGCAGAAAGTATTCATCAGTAGGAGAGGAGGGATGCTTCTGTGACTCACTGTGCAATATACTGGTTTCTTCTTTGTGAGAAAGCACTTAAAACACAAATTCCCACCTTAAAAACCAAACCAGTTCTCTCAGTGTGAGCTACAAGTAAATCACCTACTCCGTGGTGCCAGAACTGCACATGCTCTTCTGCTGCTGATTTATCTACAAAATACATCACATGCCAGTTACTTGAATTAGGATCATGGGGAGAAGGGAATCATTAGAGAGTAGAAGAAACTCTAACGCATAAAGAAAACTTCTCCGTTTGTCTCCTCCGCGATGCCTGTTTTATTTCCTCTTCACGCGCTGACAGTACTGATGAGGCAACGGCTGCTGTAATCCTGAGCAATTGCATTTGGGGGTAGCATCATTAGGGTTGCAAATGTTTGACACAGCAATAGCTTTGACTTTTGAGGCAGGCCCTTTTTCCTGGTCATTGCTACGTGTTCAGCAGTGCTGGTAGGTGACCGGCACAGCCTGGATCAGGTATTTCACTCCTGGTGCAGTTGCCTTTGCTATCAGAGTGCCTTGAAAAGCCAGGTAAATTAGACTTGGAGAAAGGGATGCTGCATCTTTGAGTAATGAGGCTGGGAAACAGGGAACACATTTTCCACTAGCTCATGTCTCACTGTATGGCATTCCGATTTCGTGACACTTCATAATAAATCATTGCTTATCACTCACATGGGAACATAACATGGTTCAAGTTAAGATTCGTTAGTGATTGTAAAGAAGAAACATGCATAGCTCTATATCAGGGCTTTTTGATCATCTTTCTGTCCACTGCAGGGATTTTTTTTTATTTTTTGGTAATGTTAACAGTAACCATTGTTTAAAACATACATAAAAAGGAAAACAAAGAGCAGAAACTATTACTAATGAAAATAAATTTGTCTTATTTATGTGTTTATGTAAACATTTGGCAGTTGCTTTGCACAGCACCTTATATGCAGCGTCCCAGACTGCTGCACCAACAGAAGTTTCTAAAACTGGGATTTTAAATATGTATGTATGTGTGTGCGTAATTAAAAAAAACCTAAATGCTAATACATTCATTTTCTGGAGAAGAAGGTTCTAGCAAGCACATCTAGAGGCAATTTGCCTTTGCATGTCTACTCCAGGAAGAAGAGAGTCTGATCCTGTCCTGCAGTGCTGTCCTCCCCTGGACCAGTAGCACTACAGGAGTGGAAACCTGGTGGCATCAGCCTGGAGATAAGGGAGAGGCTGAACGAGCTGTAGTCAGGGCGAATCTGGGCTGTTCCTGTCAGCCTGTTATCTCTGTCCAGGGGTCCATCAGATGCTGCAGGAGTCAAAGCTTCGTGTTCGGTACAAGGGATATCTGAGAGATGGGACATCTCTGATTCAGCCCCTGCCCCTACAATAAGCTCAGGGGTGGCAAAATGTGAGCTGGAAAGGGACAGGCGTTGTGGGTGTATTCAGCTGTATGTTCAGGCGGTTCACTGCCTTCTCTGACCTTCAAGAGATGGATTTTTTTTTCTGTGTGCTGTGGTTCACAACTTTTTCATCAGCAGTTTAGGGAGAGGAGCGAGAAGCTTATGGGTTTACAGATGACATCAGTAGTGCTTTAGGGGCACAGTAAGTTTATAATAGAAAGATCTACTAACTGAAAAAAATGGGAGCTTGTTAAAATAAAGTTATAACACATATGCAGAAATTTTTCACCAAAAATAAAAAAAAATCTATGCCTTCCCCTGTGTTACAAATAGTTTTACTTTAATTTGTTTTCTTTACCTTTTGGGTTTGATTGTGGGAGGTACCTAAAACTCTGGGATAACCTGAGAGAAATCAGATAAGGTAAATATTTGCTGCAACTATGGCTTTGATTATTCCCCCTTCAGTAATTTGCTATTTACTGTATTAATCAACTATATAATGTGTCATCTCTACTGCTCCCTGGCTGAATAATTTCCAAAACTACAAACAGCTTTCAAGATAGTTGCCAGACAGGCACAAATTAATACTTTCAGAAATTCTTCCTAGAAACGTTCCCATGAACAGAATTTTTCACACCTTCTATTTGTGTAAAGGAAATAGAGCTGGGTTAAAAAAATTGCCAAATTATTATTTTAGACAAATTCTTGCTTTTTTTTTTTTCTGGATTTCTTCCAGTTGAATATTGATCTTTTATCAAAAATATAAAATCTGTTTTACCTGTATTTACCTTTGCTAGAATAAGAAGCCTCATGAGACAAGATGGCAATGGAAGTATCTACGTGGTTAACCCTTTGCAGGATTAGGGGCTTAATTTAGTAGCTATAAAAAGGAGAGACCTGATCTGCTTTTATTGAGGCAAATAATCCCCTTGATTTGTGGGACAACTTGTCTGAGTAAAGTGGCATATGAGGAAGGGACTGTAAATTCAGTCGCCTGATCCACCTGATCTCTTTCCCTGACACTCCAAATTTCAGGTATTTGTGGCTACACCAGCTGCTGTCTTTGATCTCTGGCATGCTCTGTTAAACTCTATTTTGCTTCTTGTTTTCATGGTCTAGGTCACTGTAAGACTTTCCCTTGTGCTTAGAAAATCCCCAAACAGTATACAATAAATGCATTATGCACAAAAAGGTGAAATCCCCCAAATATCAAGTTTTGAAAAGAAAAAATATCTGTCCTGGTAAAGCACAACATTAGGTGCCTGTATTGCATCTTACTTTCCACCTACAACCAATAGATGATTATATACAAGAATTAAACCCCCCAGGTCTTGACCAAGGAAAAAGACACAGTTTTTCTAAGATTTATGGTACAGACTCATAATTTGCTCTCACTTGAAGTGGTACAGTGAATGGGATTATTCTCCATTTATTTTGGCTTACACTAAACTGGAATTTTTTGCCCCATAAGCTTCCTGTAATTTTTGTAAGTGGAACTGCCTTTGTCAGCATTCTTAATATTTCCCCATGGAAATGGTATTAAAAAGCAGCACATTTGCCCTACAATCTCATGTTTTATCCTTGAGAAATGAGGACTTATGGTAGATTTTTTTTGTTGTTCTCTCTTTCTGTAGGAAAATGGCTTAATAACAATCTCAAACGGAGCCTGGAACGAGACGGTGTGTCTTCAAAATGTTAATTCTATCGCAAACCATGCCTGGGTTAAAAACAGATATTGAAACAGGGGAATAAATATTTGACAATGCTGTTAAGGCAACTTTGCTAACGATTTTTGAACAACCTCCAACTGAGGTCTAAATGTCTGCAATATCCATAAACAACTCTATACTGTCCAATTAGGGAGACAAAGACATAGAGTCCTGTCAGGAAGATTTGCATGGCTAAGTGTCTGAGATCACAGAGACGATGAGGGATCGTTCGGAGTGATGGGGGATGCACAGAACGGATGACTATCATTACGATATTACAGAGGCTTACACCTTCCCAATTACTGGCAGGATTCATTAGTTACTGCTGCATTTCCCTAATAGAATCCTCTCTCTTTGGCTTATCGCTACCTTCCCTCTGTCTACGTAAACCCACAACTCAGCAGTCGATCACCTATGAAAAATTAGACGATGTAGCTTCCAGTGGCCTATTTAAAATGAAAAGGCAACTGAATAAGAAATAAAGAACAAAAAAATAAGGGCTGTAATGCAGATATGTGGGAGCTACAGAAGTGGCATCAGATGGCTTTGGAATTCTCTTGTTATTGAACTGTTTGAGAAAAGAAAATAAATCAGTGGCAGCTGCAGAGAAGCATCATGGTGGGTTTAAAAGCACAATGAAAGCGTTTTACATAGACGTACTTACACGCACAAACTATGGGCAGATTGCAAAGTGACAATTACTTAAGGCCTGCTAGGCTGAAGTTTCACAACTAAGATTGGTGAATATTACAGGGGCTCGATGCTGTTGCAATCGACTCAGCCCCATTAAAGATAATGGTGTGAGCATTTCCATGCTGTCATCATGTTACTATCAACAGCATTATCAGTATCAACTGCTTTTACAATTATGCACAATGGCTCTTCTTGCACAAAGACTTAGCAACCACCAAACTCGTTTTCTTTTTAAATACACTGAAAAGAACATAGATTTCAATCCTTCATCTGTTCACAGATGAAACAACATTTCCAAATCATCACTGATAGCATTTTTTTCCTCCCATTCTAAGGATGGCCAACTGTTCTCAGTGATTTCTATTACATTTCCTACCTATTATTTCATGTAATGGCATTCCTTAAATTTTAAATTAGCTTTGAAGAATAAAAATAATTGAATTCCTGCTGTTTTGTGTACATAGAGGGTGACAGGAGCTAATGTGATAATTTAAACTGTAAATGAGTCTTCACTTTGTGTTCATTAATTACAGCTAATTACTGAATTACAAACCTTCTTGGTTAGGCACTGTTATGTATTCATGTAGCATGTTGGATTTCCAGCTGGTAGAAAACTGTTTTATAGACTTACAAGCTGACACACCAAGCTACCACTGAAACAATTCAGTTTGAAAAATAAAGGAAGGGTGGGGGGTGCATAACTGCTCTCGCTCTTTGAATTACGTGAGTGATGAGAAACAGTGCTGCAAACTTGAACCTCAGGTGAGCGAGGATCTTGTGTATATAATTAGAAAATATACGCTCTATCTGGTAGGCAGAAATGCAGTGATTTTGAGCTGCCGCTTTGGGTGAAGAGCATGAGTCTGCTCTGCTCACACCTGTCTTACACCGCTGTTAATTCCCTGATTTAACAGAGTTCCTCTCTTTATAGAGGCATATCAGTGAGACAGAAAAGGCCCCACAAACGAGGCTGGTGCTCCTAGCACCAGTTCTTCAGTGATGCTTATAAACAGCAGGATGGTAATATAAAACTCAACAACCAAGCAAGTGTGCATTGTATTCCATATGTAAGTGCTTATTGTTCCTCACTGAAGGATCGTATGCAATGCTATAGGCCTGTCTTGAGCATTTACTCAACACTTTCTGCATTGAATAGTTCTGTCCAAACCTCTCCTTTGGATACCTTTTGTCTGCTGAAATTTTGTATTGAAGCTGAATGCACTAGCTGAAGTCTCTCTCTCTGCAAAGTGAGCAGGATGAGCACCATAATGACAAAACCAGCCATGTTGAGATTTTACAAGTGTCGTGGTTTTAACCCCAGCCAGAACTAAGCACTGCACAGCCGCTTGCTCGCGTCCCCCACCCAGTGGGATGGGGGAGAGAATTGGGAAAATAAAGTAAAACTCATGAGTTGAGATAGAGACAGTATAATAGGACAGAAAAGGAAGAAAATAATAATTTAAAAATGATGATAGTAATAATAATAAAAAAATTAAAATATGCAAAACAAGTGATGTACAATGCAATTGCTCACCACTTGCCAACAGATGCCCAGTCAGTTCCCAAGCAGCATTCCCCAACCAGCTTTCCCCCCAGTTTATTTACTGAGTATGACGTCACGTGCAATAGAATATCCCTTTGGCCAGTTTGGGTCAGCTATCCTGGCTGTGTCCCCTCCTAACTTCTTGTGACCCTCCAACCTTCTCGCTGGCAGGTCATGAGAAGCTGAAAAGTCCTTGACTTAGTAGAAACACTACTTAGGAACAACTAAAACATCAGTGTGTTATCAACCTTATTCTCAAACTGAATCAAAAGTGCAACACTGTACCAGCTAGTGGGAAGGAAATTAACTCTGTCCCAGCTGAAACCAGGACAACAAGGTACAAAACTCAGTGCCCAGAGGGAGAACTGTGGCAAGTGGCAGAAGAAAGAAACCAAAAACCTTGCTTACATTTCTGGTAAATACATAGGCAGGAGACACAGAGATTTCCCTTTCATTAGCAATTGTGCTTTTCGCCAGTTTCATATGCTTTGTTCTCTTTAACAAGCTGGGCCAGCAGTCTCTCCAGACAGTATGTCCAACGCAAGCAATCCTGCACAGCCCTGCTGTAACCTCCTGACCCACGTGCCTGCGCCAGCACATCTGCCAGCAAAGCCCTCCCTGCAACAGGTGACCAAAGCACTGCTTCATGCTGAAAGCAGCCGAGGTTGCAAGAAACTATTGAATCAAATAATTACATTAAAACTGTTTAATTTAATTATTCTGTGACCCACTTGGCCTTCCAGACCTTGGACTGGGAAGACCCCAATCAAGGGTCCTGCCTCAGGAGGCCAATGTTGGGTCTGGGGAGCAGATCCCTCTTGGAAGAGCAATGTTTTGTATGGCCTGTACTGCAACAATTTAGCTGAATAATACATAAACAGCTAGAAGGGAAGAGCTGGATTCTCAGCTGATGTAAAACTGTGTAGCATCATTAATTTCAGAAGAGTTATGTTGATTCACAGCAGCTGAGGATACGGCTCAATAGGTTTGTAATAATAAAGACTTTGATGAGAGGCCCCTGAAAGCGGTAACACTAATGTGTGACTGCTCGCATAAACACTAGTTCAATGACAAGGCTTTTCTGCCTAAGAACTAGTCTGTGTCTTCAGGTTTAATGATAAGTACTAGTCTTTTGTCCTTAAATAATCGTTTTCATCTGGAGAATGGCAAAGTGACTTGTTCTAACACCAACAGAAATTCAGTAGTAGACTTCGCAATGGGATTGATGTCATGTCCTATTCCCTCATCACCTTCTCATGCTGTCTCTTCTCTTTTGGGGTACAAAAAGAAATCAGGGGAGAAAAGATGTGCAGGCAGGAATCCCTTTCTTTCAGTGGGTAGTAACTCTCTGCTATCATATAAAGAGAATGACTTTCATTAATCTTCTGTAGGTCTTTCACCCGAAGGGTTCCTTTCACCCCACATACAGAGACCACTTAAGTGCTACTATATATTAAGTTAAAATGAGAATTCTTGATATCACATTTTAAAAATGGTATGAGAAGTAACCCTGTGCAGCATGGTACCTATAGAGGCTCAACATGACTAAAGAGGTAAGGCTGCTGTTCAGTAAGTTATCAGCCACCATTTCTAGGCAGTCTCTCACCCAACTTGTTTTCATGTCTCACTCCTTTTTAATCTGACAGTCTCCAACATGCAAATCTGCGCTGAAACTAAGCATCTCAAATGTGCCAGAGGGAAGCAGGGGCCTCACACCTATTGGTAGATTAGTGCACCTAATGCCCTTTGGCTTTTTTTTTCCTCTTTTTTAACATAAAGGCTGACTACTCCATTAGTTGAACAACTTGGAAGAAATGACAAGGAACTAACATGAGAGTAACACTGTATTTTCTATTTGTTTTCTTCCGTTGCAGCAGTGCTAATTAGAAGGAGTAGTTCTTGATACGGTGCTTTGGGGAATGCTGATGAGAAGCACACAAAAGGCTGAAGTGCCTCTTCTGTACAGCATGGGATGCAGCAAAGCACAGCACCCTCTCGATTGTTAGTACCCTTCTCTCCCAACTATCTCAGTATTTGGGACATTACAGCACTTGTGTATTAGAGGCTGTAGAGACCAGCCTTTCTGAAGTCTAAACCCTCACTTAGGGGTAAGTAATATCATATCAACTCACAGCTTATCATACCAAAATATGTTTTCAAGCAGAAATAGCAAACCTGCTTGGTAGTGGTGGGAAGGGAGGCAGGAATTAGGTGGGAATATACCTTTAGAAGGGACATGGGCTCTGTGCTGCCTGTACTCCCCTTGGCCCGCAGCACATGGGCTGCGCTGGATCAGAGTCATTACTCACCATGCCTCATGCAAAAAATCTGCCTCTGTGTAACCTGCCTGGTTTCATCTCTTTGGATAGGGTAGCCTCAGACACTGGGAAAAAGAGAGGGACTGCCCTACCGTCCCAAATGCCACCAACAACTGCTTTTCCTTCAAAGATTTTCACCCCTTCTTGGACTCGGGAAGGGGTCGTGGGGATGAAGGCTGTGAGGGTAGGACAGCACCTCTTTCCCATTCACCAAGGTTTGATTCTCTTTATGAGCATGATCCGCCAATCCGTAATCAAGGGTTAATTTCACAGCTCACTGCTTCATCTAGCATAATATCCATTCAGACTAATTAAATCTGTCTAATAATGTGAGTGTCTTTGTCTTTGTTCTTTCCATTCTTTGTTTTACACCCTTCACATCTCATCTCCAGAACTACACGCCATCACACTCTGCTTGACAAGCAGAATCCATCCCTAAAATTAAAACATTCCTGACCTATCTGCGATGACAAGGCAAGCAAGCTTCACAGCGCTGCGGCCCATGAAGGGAGCTGACACATTTGTTTTTAATTTCAAAAGAGTAGAAAGTGAAGATCTGACCCTGTCAATCAGGCCCTGTGACAAGTTTAATCATTGCTGCCCCACAAAAATCACGGCTAAATAGGAATGCAAATAATGTATCACAGGGCTCTTATAAATGCTAATCAAGGAGAAGTAATCAACTGACAATTTCACTGATCTCCTTTCTGAAGAAGTCAGTCAACGCACTGTCTCTGGACCACAAAGAGAAGAAAAGACAAAAGGCATAGATGCCGTTTCCCAAAAAAACCTATCCTTTTTCAGGGCTTTCTTTTTCTTTTTTATAGAGAAAAACAGAGAATTCACTCTTTTTGATCCTTTACCGAACTTTAAAGCAAAGCTGTTTCTCAGGAACTTGAACAGTTATATGTCAAGTGTACTTTATTAACAGTACCCTCCCAACCCAGAGACAGCACTTGGAAACTTCTGCTAAAATAAAAATCTTCATTTGTCTTTGTCATTCATCCATCTTCAAAATTTCTTTCCGTCTTAACAGCTTCTGTCCTCTACGGGCAATATATTTAGTGATATATGAAGTTTTACAAGTGGAAAGCTAATAGTTGAGCTCACATTTTTTTCTAGCAGCTCCCTTCCCCCCAAACCGAAGAAAAAAGTCTTGCTTGGAATTTATTTCAGTGCAAAAGCTCTCATTAGTACAATGATTTTTTAACTGACTATCCTTTCATGACCTTTTTAATATGGTAAAGAACGGACAGTGCAGGCGCAATGCCAGTCTTTCACTCACAAATTCTGCACGGCAAGAAGTCGTGGCTTAACCTATCTATGGAATAAAGAAGGACTCAAGACAGACAGATGCATAAGATTTGTAATGCTATTTACTGTTATCATTTTATTGTGGTTTGCTGTGGTAAGCTGTGGTTCACTGTGGTGGGTCCTGATGGGGCCCATCAAGCATTAGAGTCACTGTATTGGCACAAAACAAAAGGATATGGTTTGGCCTATGAAACTCAATGCAGGGAGATGTAAGTAATATAAAAATTGCTGCAAGAGGTAATGTTCAAAGAATCTAAATGTTTGAAGTTTGTTTTTTTTTTTTTTTTTTATTAAACTACTTTCCTACGTGGAGCCAATAGATGCAATAACTTGAGGAGGGCTTCAGCAATAGAGGCTTAGACTACTGGCATGGTATTGTAAATAGAAATGTTCCACTATGCAGAACCTGGTGCTTTACAGGCCATGACAGTTAGCCGCCGCACAGATAAAGCAGCAAGAGCAGCTATGTCAAGTGTTTATTCTAGGTTTTGTTTGTAGGGCTGAGTTACAGAGATCAGAAGCTGGCTGTGCCCCATTTGGGCTGAGAGCTTTTTTTGCTGTGTATGAAGAGTGCAGAAACTGTTATATACATGACTGGGGAGGGTGCCACCAAACCTGTTTCAGACTGGACACTGAATCATCCCAATTTACACGAGCAAAGAAACATGGGAATGATCTTTGGTCAATTCCAAGTTTCCAGGTGAAAGAAGCACTGGGGCAGCAACGGTAGCTTCTGTGCCACTTGTGTGAGAAATGTGACCTGGAGCTTTGTCACACAGTGTTCACTGCTAGACGGGGATGTTCCCAGCAGCAAACTCTCCGTACAGGATGTATGTGGAAGGTGGGAGTAGAAAACAGAAAATGAAATTGAAAAGCACTTTGCAGTTGTCATGTCACTTAGCAACAACCTTTTCTACTTCACATCAACACAGGCGTAGTGGAGAGACTGCACAAAGCACACGTACTGAAATCTGGGGTAAGCAGTGAATGTAGGAGGGCAAGAAGGAGCTCAAATGCCAGATAACCACAGAGACCTTTCATTTGTCATCATCATTTTACATCGCTATCCTTGGGCTAGGGCTACTCCTGAATAAACTACTGGATGTAGACATCACTGATCTTCTGAGTACTAATGCAGACTACATTATAGAAACACTCCTGGAGGCAGAAACCAAAGTTCAGCTGTTTTCCCAAAAAAACTCTGCCTAAGTGGTCACTCTGCTGTCTAGTTTTACTCTCAGATGAAGCCAGGTTTTTTCTTACCAGCTTCAATTTCCCAACTCATTTCCTGTAGGAGTCCTACTCTTCTCTCTCTTTACATGCTGGATTTTTAGAATAAGGTCCAGACTTGCAAGTCCTCAACCCCTAATACTTCTTCCAGAAGTTAATACTGTGGCCCCTTCTGGCTTGTCACCAGATATTTCCACCAGGTCAAGAATGTGTCTGGGGCCTGATAAAGAAAGCAGTAGATGCCCTTCCTGCAAGACTAAGTGGCTAAAATGAATAACTCTAGCAGAAAAAAATGAGACCTATACAGGCCACTTTGCAAGTTCTAAGGAGGTTGATAAGTCAGGTACTTCTCTACTTTATGTCACTTGTCCTCATTTGTTTAGCTTCAAAGAGTTAGGATTTAGTTATTAGCTGTTCCTGTACTATCAGGGGCCAACTGACTGGCTGCAGGGTTGATTGTGGAGACAACATAAGGAAACCCATTCTGTGTGATTTAGGAATTCGCTGAGCTACTGGTCTTTTGCTCAGGGAAAAATGAACTTGCAGGAGCAGATTTGAATGTCTGTTTTTTCTACGGTTGCTCTCTGAATATAAAGCTCTGCAAAGTGTATGAAATATTACATAAATAGAACATTAGTATGTGCCAAATTAATAACATGCATTATCTAGCAGCCATGCAGTGATGCTTATTGTACAATTCTAAATCATCCTAATGGGAAGAAAAAATCAGAATCCATCACTTTGTGGCTGAGTTCCTCTCCCTGCAATTATAAAAAGTGACTTTTGCACACAGAATTGTTTTAGATGCATTATGGAAAGCTGGGCATTGCCAAATGACCAGCGCACATCACCAGCAGCTCCTGAGCTCTGCTCCTGCCGAACACTCAGAGGGTGTTGCTTAGCTGAAAGTAGTACTGCCAGCGTGCCATACTTCGGGGTTGGAGAGTGACAGCCTGATTTTCAGCAGTCTATTAAACGGAATCACAGACACACGCACATTATACCTTAACTTTAACCAGGCATTCAAGCACTTGTGACTGTATAAGAATATAATTGGTGGCAAACACATGTTCAGACTAAACTGCTAATCAAGTCTGCTTTCGCCCTGCCTAGACACCCGTGCACATACACCCACACACTCCAACTCCAAAGAGACCTTGCCAAATAGAGAAGAGACTCTTATTTTTTAAAGCTGGGTTTCGTTTCTGCAGCTGCCAAGTAGCAAAGAAAAGTAACCCTGGTGATAGGCCAGAGGACATGTCTTAGGCTTTTAAGGAGGCTTCCTGGGAGGAGAGACAACAGACAATTGCCGTGCAGCCTCGCCTCCACGAGCTGCCATCACACTGAGCTGCTGCTGGCTGGCACCAGTGCTGCGAGGATGCTGCACGGGCTGGGTAGTAATAAAGTTCTGGCTGTTCATTGTGCTTAGCCAAAAACCTGAGGGAGTGTTGCAAAGGTGAATGAGATTTCAGCAGAGCAAGGGTCACAAGAGCTTGTTTACGGCCCCTGTGCTGCTGTGGCCGGGTCAAGGGTGAGCTCTAGTAGGGTTCACTCTGCAAACTCTTGTGGCTGTGCAGATAAGCTGCTAACCCTGCGCACCGCACGGGCCTGCCTTACGTCACCTTATACCACCATCAAAATCAGCAAATGCAAACAAGCAGCATTTAGCTCTGAAATGAGCTCTCATCATAGTCAGTGCTAATAGGAGAAAGGTTCAGTTCTCCCTTGGTGTAAGCCGTGCTCCTATGGGTGCCCTGGGTGCACTGCTGGAGCCTGGGCCTTTCAGACTGTCAAAGTTTAGAGCTGGGCAAATGATGATCAAATTGATCATCACAAAGCAAAGGGTCTTCCTGTTTTGTTGTCTTGCTTTGGCAGCCTCCGCTGAGGACCCTGCAGAGCTTATTTACAATGTTAACACCTTCTGGACATAGAAGTGATGATGAGCACAGAAATCTCCTTTGTTGTTTTCAGCCTAACTCAAAAACTCCTCTGAGGTGGGTAATAAGGACTGGCACAACTCATTGCAATGCAAGGAGTGTGGCATTGCATGTTAAATCATATGCTTTCTTATGTGACCTGAAAAAGGAAATTCTGCAGTAAAAATCCAAATGCAGATAGCAGCATGATCTATAAACTCAAGTAAATGAATATTATTATCTTACATGAAGAATACATTAATATAGATGACCGTTACGTAACACCCATTAACATAGTGTAATAACATATTTACTCAATACAGGCATGTTTTGACATAGTGCAAGCTGCGTACCGTTGCTTAGAGAATTGGGGATTTTCATGTTTTTACAAATATACTGAAAAACTCAAATTTGAAAAAAAGATGGTCTTGGGGGTACTTTGGTGCAATTCTGACAACTTCAAGTAAAATTGAGAGGAGCTTTTGCTCCCGCGTCTGGAATAATTGAGCTATCATATCTGTGTCTGTCAGATGTCAGTCATCTAACTTGCACCTCAGCTGCTTGTGATGAATTGCACAACGAGCCAAAGACGATCATCTCACAATCTGTGTATGTTTTATCTGGGTAATCTCTATCGGAGCAGGGAGGGTATCATGCAATGTGTTTGCATAGCTTCCAGTGCTGCCAGGGCTAGGTCCTGCCTATGGTCACTAAAGCACAACTGTTCTTTCATGTCATTTAGGGACTCAAACTCCTTATTCTTGAACTGTTTATTCCAAATAAATCACAGAAAGTTTAAGACTCTTCTATGTTGTCCTGTGGGAAACTCATTCACTGTAAAAACCTACTACTAGGATAAAAGGTTTGATAGTAGTCACAGGAGATTTAAAATGGAAGTAAAATGGAAGAATGTTACATTACAAAAGCAAAAATTTTTTAAAAAAGAGCCAGGAAAAAAGCAAACACAGTGAAAAATAATCTCTGCACTTTGTTAAACCAATCCTGTTCATTATTGCTTTCCTATCACAGTGAACTTCATGTTGCAGATTTATCTTCAAAGTCTGGAGTTCCTTGCTACAAGAGGCTGCCCAGTGCCATCCAGTTGCACTGCACAGAAAGTGGCGGCTGATGATGCTGGTGAGGACTTCAAGGACCATGCTTTTCAATAAGCAACAGGTTTCCTCCTCCTGAAATCCCAAGTTAACTAACCAATCTGATCTCAGTAGTTTAAAATCATAAATAGCCCAGAATATTAGTGTGCCTTGAACGAATGCTTCTTTTTCAAAACAATACACCAAAAGCAATCCTGTTCTCTTTTTTCCTTTTACTTTAAGCTGATTAGAAAGTTAGTTCTGTAGTTGATTAAGTTCTGCAGAAATTGGGCTTGTGATGAATCATTAAACAAAGACATTTTTGTACAGCAATAAAGCCTCAAATGATTAATTAAGGGCACAATGCCAAAACAAGTGTCTTTGTTTAAAACGCAGTGGACAAGACAGGCTTGGGAAAGTTGATGTCTTAAGTAGACGCCACAACATGTTTTTAATTATGTTCAGGAAGAAGAACAAGAATGGGAATTGCCAACTGTTTGGAAAGATAATTTTTTTTTTTTTTAGAAGAAAGATTAGAATAAAAAATAACAAACAGAGCATTATTGATTTAACACAAATGCCATTTGTTGGGCCTTTTGTAATTTCCTTATTAGTGTCATCATTCTGGAGTTCATATGCTCCCTTCTGTTATAGCATTTGGCACACATTCAGCTCCCAGCAATATGATACAGTAAACATTCAGTGACTGCTCATATTAAAATGTTTTATTTGTTGTAACTGTACCAATGATCAGGCAGTGCAAGTCCTAAATTACCCCAACTGTTTTACGGGCTAATTTGGTAGGAGTGAGTTAGTGGCCGACTCTGCAGCAGACACATGAGCACAAGCACACACACGTGTACACGTGTGCACACATGTACACACACACATGCTGGGGAGTGCAGAACTGCATTCTCGGTCGGAAACAAAACAAAAACTTCACGCAACATCAACTCTACACCACTTCCTGTCAAGAGCGATCTGCCCACTCAGCTAACACAGATATAAGCTCCAATCAGTGCCTGTTCCATCTGACAGATTTTGTTACCATGCAGTGGAGAGCCCAAATACTCTTTCTAACGTTCGTAAGACTTTTCTGTGCAAGTTTTATTCAAAAGGTTATTTCAAACACATTCTAAAAATCACTGAATATACTAGTCCTATGTTTTCAGGTATGGAAAATTATTTTGGGTGCTTCAGTAGAGGGCAGAAAACTTAAGGAGCTGGGAAGAAATTTTGGAGGACAGACAAAGAACACTGTCCAAAAATCAGGTTTCTGCCAGTAAGAATATAAAGAAAATAATAATTACAATGGCAAGAACATCAACCACGGGGATTTACATATAACAAATCAGACACACGGAGCTCTGAAGACTTTCCAAAAAACCTTGTGCTTGCAGTTGCTCTCTTTGCACGTGTCCAATTGCTGCCAGAATATATGCAAACAAGGCGAGGCTAGCTGTAGTCTAAAGCATGCCATATATAATGTCTTTTTTCCCCACTGAGCAATGTCAAATGCACTGGGAGCCTTTATTAATGGGGAACTCCTTTATTTCTTAAGAGTCTTGTTCTGGCCTTGATCTTTATGCAAACCTCCCAGGGTCCTCAGCAGGAGTCTGCTGTGGATCAAGGGTAGAGCACGACCTTAACGCTGCAGTGCAAGTCCCTGGATCATAATTAAAAACATAATTTGGCCCTTTCCACAGAACAGGCTTTGACACCTCTGGAGTAGATGTGTGACCTTACCAGCCTCCTCATCTCTCATTTGTCCCACTAGAAACGGCACACATGTAAGCATGTAATCAGTCTGTAATTACATGGCCAACATGTTGAAATACAGACTGTTCCGCATCCTTTCTAGGACTAGATTTACATATTAACACCTGCTATTAACACCTACTAGCCTTAATGAGACAGACCCATGAAAGTCTTCTAGTGAGAAAATAGGAGAGCAGACTTCTCAATTTTCTTTTTAGTCCTCCTGCTCAGATAGTGTTCCACAAGAAGAGTTAACGGATAATTATTTACATTGAACACACCATTAATTTACCTGTGGGTATTTGACAAAGGGAAAGTTTTTTTACATGGATTTCTTTTGGAAACACATCTCAAGGCATTGCTGGTGAAGAAGCGCAGGAGAGGCTGGGCTGTGCAGCTGTCATTTCTCACCACAAGTCACTAGGGAATGCATTGGCTATGGCGTGATTTAGCTCAGGACAGAAGCCAAAAGCCAGATCTGCCGCCGAATCTCTCTCTAAGGCCTGGGCCCACCCTGTGAATCCATTCACTGCTCAGGGCACTGAGTAAACACAATAACTAATGAGATGCAGCAAGTTGTCAAATCTATATGGATGCTATAAAACTTATAAGGATCCCCTTAGGCAATCGTAATAGCTCGGTGTGTAAATTCTGTACATAGCAAAGCAGAATAGATCCTAATGGGCTTCAGTAAAAGCAAAGAAAACATACGTGACATTTATAGCAAAAAGAGCGTGAGCACCAATAAACGAAGGTTTTGTCTCAGTCCTCTAATATTTCTGCCCACCTCTGTATGAGCTGGCAACTTATTAAACTGCTTGAGAAGGTACTGGGTGTTTCCACCAAAGGGTTGAAAGCCCTGAAAGCTCTGGCCATGGGCGCTCAGCACCAGTCACTTGGTGTGCTGAGCATGGCTGGTACATGGTGCCCACAGAAGAGAGCCTTCTCTCTGCACCTACCGAGTACAAAGGTGGCAGGTCCAAAAAGAATTTTTCAATAAAATAGCTGATCAAAAGCATAACCTCCTCAAGTGCCATTGGTGTTAGAAAACGGTGGATTGAAGAAACAAGATAAACCCACCAGAACTTTAAGTTAAACTGATGTAACCATTTCTGCTGCTTTGACTGACTTTGTGAAGATAATATAAACATTGAAAATATGTATAATAAGGAAAATAATAATTGTGCATGATCTTTTAAAAATTGGTCTTGTAAAGAATAAATTTCTTATACCTACATTTAAAGCAAAAAGAAAAAAAAAAAAAGAAAGTTAAATAGCATTAGAAGAAGGTTTTTTTAATGGCCTTGGAAAATGGGACTAAGCTAACCTCCAGGACAGCATCCTTCCCACTATGCAACCATGTGAACCAAACATGTGACACCAAATGTTGGTTCCTATTGCTCGTAGAAGAGACTAAAGGGTTTAAGAAATCCTCAGTAGGCTTTATAAAGCAGCAGCTCATCCTGCTGATGAGAAAGCACTGGTGACGACAACCCAGGGTGAAGAAATCAGGACTGAAACCCACAGGAGGAAAGGGCTGATCTAAAGCCCAGTGAATAGAGAGAAAGGATCCTGCTGGGTGCTGCATCCCAGCTGCTCCTGCTGAGCCCGGCACAAACCAAAGGTGCTCGAAGTCTCATAATGTGTCTTCCTTTGAAAGCCAAATATTCTTTCTAGCAGTTTCTTTCAATTAGTTCTATGTTTAGCCATCAAACACCTCTTTTAAGTTGATTGATATTAGGTATATTCACTCCACACCAGTCCTTAACTGCGGTCAGAAGAGAGAGCTGAGAAATATTTGGCTGTCACGTCACCGAGGCTGGATGCCTTCCAGGGTGACACTTGCTAAAGGATATACCCACCAGCAGGAAGCTTTTTCAGGAGCTAGTCCTGTGCATCTGAGCAAGTCCTACCTACTACTTCATTCAGTTCTTAAAATCAGGAAGATTTCCATAGTGATCTTTATAGAGTCAGTTAACCCAGGCGTATTAGTTTGCTATGGCATTATGTGAACCTTGACAAATAAACCACAATAAACTCTGTTCCTTCTCCTTGGTTCATTACAGAGAACTATTTGCCTTTTTAAATTGAAGTCTGAAAAATCACTGCGCAAGCAGGTTAGGAGCCTCATGTCATCTGAAGATATTTACTGTGGTTGCTTTCTTTTAAGGTAGAAATGTCCCGTCAGAAGACAAAAATAGATGAAGGCACCTGTAGCTCACAGAAAGGTGTTTTCCCCTCATGAGAACATAATCATTAACTTTAAATAAGTCCTCCTTAATCTCCTGAGCTGTGCAAACAAACAAACAGATAGAAAAAAACCAACTGAATGTTTTCCCTCTGCCTTTCAAAAGCACAAACAAAGCCTCATTTGCCAGATGGACGCTTTCAGAGACAGAGCTAAGGTTTAGAAAAGGCTGATCACTCAGCAATATTTTCTGATGGTGTATGGGGGAGTTTGCTCAGAAGCTTAGTGGTGGTTTAAGATATTCCAGGATGCACTAGCATGGCGTCTGCCTTCCAGCCCTTTTAGAGTGGAGTTTTATAGCTTTGACAATAAAGTGCAGAACTATTTTGAGCACATTTCAGTGCTCAGGCATATGAGTGGGAATGAAAAAGTCCATTTAAAAAAAAAAAAAGAAAAAGAAAAAACTCCAAATTCCTAATACTTGTTCTGTAGTAAAACATACATGTGAGATGGTAATACCTTTCCTGTATTTTTAATCTATATTAAAATTTCATTACAATTTCTTTGGCTTCATTTGCATTAAACTGTGGGTACATCAAGACCCTCCAACATTGACAAGGAATGCTAAGCTGAGTAACTTGTAGTGTAGGAGTAGACTATAAACATATATAACTTTCAATAACAATTTTGCAAGCATACGTGAAGTCACTGGGAGCACTTAGTTCTCACCTAATACCATGTAGATGCAAATTGGCATTCATAATTTAAACAAGTCCTTTTTCTGCACCCCAGCAACATGAGCCGGATGCAAAAGGAAAACGGAAGACTTTCTCCGGATACAGAGAGGATCAAGCAGAATCTCATTAAGGACCACTTCAAAGATCAGTTCTTCATTTCCATACAAACAAGTTTAAATTATCTTGTGTGAATCTGCTGTTAGCTGTTGCACTGTTCCATTATGCATGATTCTTGACTGCTTGTATCATGAAAATCTGCACAGTGCTCCATTAGTGATTTTCAGTGTTATGCTAAAGCTTGCAAGTGGTCATGTTATTAGGTTAAAGTACTATATTTTGCATATTTATTCTGCCTTACCACATTTATTACTTCTGATACTGGCCAAGCAGAATTTTGCATGCATTTGACCACCTGCTTTGCATGACTTGTGTGTGATTGCAACTACAAACATGGACAGCTAAACACAAATAGACAGCTGGAGAGATGACTGGCTCTTTGCTCACACTGTCACTGATCCACTTCTGGAAAAAACGTATGCAATTCCTGCAAAAAGGCACTCTGGATCTATCAGACTGTCTCAAAAAAAAAATAATCCGTTTAAGTAACTCAAAATAAACTATGTGACAAATTTCATTATGGCATAAATTATTGTCTATGTTGCAAAAGATTTGTTTTTGTACTTAGGTAATTTAAAGAAGCTTTTCCCAGGATTTCATCTATAAAAATAAAAATGATACCGTCTAGTTTGTATGCCTTTATATTTGTCTTACTTCTGGGATGCACCATATTATTAACTTTCATGGAATACATTCTGTTCTCAAATTACTAAAATCATCTTGCCTGCTTTGGGGATATTTATATTAGGAAAGAGACTTGTTACAAAAATTAGGAACATAGCTGGTGTGTTACAAAGACAAATATATTGTTCATTATATTTAAAAGAGAAAACAATAATTCACCTTTTATATATTGGTTATTTTGAAATCTTTGAATCATGGATGAATAATCAAGGGATGCAGAGTTAGAATATGGAGAGCATAAATCAAAGCTGCCCAGAACCAGTCCTTCTTAGTGAGAAGCAGACAGATGTTTGTTTTGGTTTTTTCCAATTGAAGGAGACTAAGACAACAACAGTATTTCCTTCTGCTTCCCAAAGACTGGACATTCCTTTAAAAGACAGTGGTGAATTGGTCATCCAATTGCACCTGAGTGACAGCATGGTGAGACCATGACTGAAAGGAGAAAGTGTTTCTGACAGTTCTTTCGAGCCAGCTCTCCTGGCTTTGAAGCTACGGTGAAGCACACTGGGAACTTCAGCAGGATACTCTGCTGGTTGGTCCCACCATGCCATTTGCTGAATCAGGCAGAGGGCTGGCAACAGACAGAAGGCAACCCTTCTCTTTTCACACAGCAGCAGATTAGCCTGTAGGACTCATTGCCACCCTGGATGCCAAAAGCATAAATGGGCCCAAGAAGTGCCAAGACATGATTGTGGAAGGCTACGGACATGGAGGGCCATGAAACATAGAAGCCATGGCATAGGCAGTCCCTGAACCACAGTCTGGGGTGACATGCTGGGAAGGCCGTCATCACTGGTTTCACAGTCCACCTCCAGCAACTGGCGGGGACAACGTATCAAGCTAGAGGTGCCTGTGGTCTGGCCCAGGACAGCCATCCTTAGCTTGTCTTAAAGATGCTGGAGGCAATCTGCACAGGGTATCAATGTGCCGGAGTTGCATGAATTTCATATGTACATACAGCTCTTTTCCAGTCTCGTCTGTGTGGATACAGCTGATGCAGGACAGCACAGAAATAACAGGAATAATATTCAGTGTCTGAACAGGCACTTCTGAAAGGCTTATTATGCTGAGATGCAGCTGAACCAAAACACTTTTTCCAAAGAGTTTTAAAGATGCCAAGTTATTGACATCTGAAACTAAATCAAGAGCCACTATTTGAAAGAAATCCTTCTTTTTTTCAAGAGGGGCCAAACGAAATCCCTGAATATCAGCCTACCAATCCATCTGCTGCCTCTGTTTGGGACTTTTCAAATCTATATCCAAATTTTAAGCTTCGTCTGATCTCTGATAATAGATTGTCAGCTCTGATGTTTTATCCTCGTAAATTGCAGGCTGACACATATTTTTTCTCAGGTAGTTCATTCATCTTGAAGCATTTTGTGCTTCTAATTTGTCATTTTTCCTCCTGTATCCCCACTGACCACAAATTACAGATGGTATCTCATCATGGGGCACCATAACAACAAAATAGTCAGGATCTGATCCTGAGCAATACTGAATGCCTTCAGCTTTCACTGATGCATATGGGAGCAGAGGAGACATAACACCTCATAGGCAGCACCTCACATGGTGCCAGGAAATCCTTGTTGTGCGTCCAGTTTCTGTTTTATCCATGAGGACTAATGCATGTGTGCCCTGCTATTCAACATTCTCCTCAGCTGAGTTGCTCTAATGCCTTGAAACGCCAGGCAATGAGAAAGATGCCACCATGCTAGATGCTGTACAAAGCAGAGAGACAGCTTCAGTTCCAAAAGAACTTACGTACTATAAAAGTATAAAACAAGAGACAACAAAGGGACACAGTAAGAATACATGGAAACAATGAAATAACACAGACAGCAGAAAAGGTTGAGGTCTCAGCAAAGCAGCAGCTTAACCATTACCAAGCTGAACCAGCTATTTTCAGATTTCTCTCTTTCACTTTCTACATAGCAGCAACTTTAAAAAATGGATTAATTTTTTGCATCATTGTGCTATTTTTCTCTGCCAGCCAGGTTTTCAGATAACCCTGCTGATGCCAAAGATAGAGTTAATAAAAGTGATCCAGATTTGAAGATATTGCCATTTTGCAGGGCAGACTGGATGTGGATAACAAAATTAAGAATTCACCTTATCTGTGAGTTGACATGGAAAGAAAAGAGATTCAAATTGCCCACACAACTTTGTGCACTCTTCTCCAAAACATCAGTGGATACTATTCTTAAAAAGATACTGGCAGGTTTTCATACCTGCGTCTGCAGTTACTGCAGAGCCACCATCATCCAATGTGCAGATGCAATTAATTAGCTACATTGCCAATTACTGCAGCTGTGTGTGTACAGGCACAATAGGAGAGCCCCAGCTTCTTAATACGTGTTGGCTTCCCATTTTCAAGTGTCTGCAGATACCTGTCCCTCGAGTCTTGCCTTTTGTGACATAGTAATGTGCAGGAACTGAAATATTAAAGTAAACTGTCTGCATCACATTTTTAAGGAACCATGAGTCTTTTCTTTCATCTCTCACCAAATTTTTAACATTAAACAAGAGTATAAAGGCTACTGAGAAATCTTTTCCTGGAACAAAACCTATGGTAGGTGATGAGGGGTTGGCCAGAGAGGCCACCCGTTAACGCCCTCACTGCCTCTGTCTGTCCAAAACCCCAGCACTCCCAAGGAGTTAAATCTGCCACCTCCCTCCACTACATGGAAGAAAATAGATGTGATTTTCTTTACAAAAGAGCATTTCATTTAGGGAGAGAAAGAAAAAGGAAAGGCAGAGTTAACATAGCCATTATTCTCCATCTCAGGGAAAGCAAATCCTATTTTGCCTGTCATTACAGTAGGTAGAAAAATCCTTTCATCCAGTCATTAGTTGTAAACATTCCAGCGCCGCCTGGGACCAGGCCTCTGTTTCCCATCCCGTGCCGAAGCCATTTTCTAATACTAATGTTTTATACACACATCTCAGATACAATGCGAACTCCCCCAACCCCAAAGGCAACGGGGCATTCGTTTATACTAAATCAGAAGTGTCACCCTTGGCAACCTGCAGCACTGAAACATTTATTCGGCTTCACATTGCTGGCACTTAGAATTATTTCTTTCATGCCTGATAGCCGAATTACAATATGGCAGGTTTCCCCGGAGCCACTGGATCATTAGTGCCAGCTCACAACATACTTTCAACTGATATGGCATTTCATGTACAGCTGCCAATCAAGAGATGGGGGATGCAAATGAGGGTGGGCCCATTGGTGTTCAATTACTGTACAGCGAGCGCCGTACAGCTCCGCTTAATGACTGGCAGTCGTTTTGCTGAGTGAAGGAAGAGCAGAGAACAGAGGCAGGAATTCCCTCCGGGAAGCCGGTTGCAAGTGCAAGAAGTTTTTACATTTGATTTCCATATTTATTCTTTTTTTTTTTCCTTCCCCCCCTCTGTGTGTTTCTAAACATGAGGCCGAAAAAATACTTAGCACAGCTTGTTTTACAAATACACAGCCTTGTCAGTTCAGTCAATTGCCAAGGCCACATCAGCAGAAGATTAGGCTTTTTTTTTTTTTATTTCCTCCCCTCTTCCCTTCAAAATATATGCCTTTTTCAGAAAGGCCCAAGATGTTGCAGCCTTGAGGGAGTTTTAAGCTCTGTGGAATCAGTTATTATAGTCCATTTCAGTGATTTTTGCTGTCCTTTTCACACACAAGAAATATGATGCCAACCTTTCCACAACACACATCTTACACCATTTGTGAGCTCCTTCTGTCATGAAATACCTCTTTAAGACCCAGATCTGCAGGGGTCAGTCATGGAGAAGGATGAAAAACAACAGCAATCCTACAAAACTGGGACTTTTGCTTAATGTATTTATACATTACTGTGAGCATTTCAGCAGTTTGCAGACTCGTGGTGGTGGGTTCTGCAGGCATGTATCAAGCCAGACAAACCGAATCAAACAACTGACAAAGTATGACAGAAGGGTAAGGTTTTCTTTTCACCCCTTCCCAATATCCAAGTTCAAGGAATAGAAGATGATACTCAGCAATTTCAAATGGGTTTTACTTTACATTTTAGCATCAGTCACACCAAAATCTTGAAGTGAAACTTATGGTACATGGGAACGAAAAAACCCACGCAAGCCATGCTTGCGTGACACTTGCAAAATAAACCTGTTTTGCTTTCACCAGCTACTGATGAACATTCCCCTGCAGCTGAGCCTCTGAGGACACACTCATGTGTAGCACCCCCATCACACACTGCATAGGGGGGGCTTTTCTTAACAAAAGCAATGTCTAATGGCTGATCGGTTGCTCTGTGTCCAAGGCTTGCTTCTAAGGTCACACTAGAGTGACACAGAGGGAGAGGAGGCAGCAAGAAACATGTCTGGAGTCCATTGACAGGTAGCTCAGCTCTTTATACTTCAAGGGTTTATCAGTCAGTCTCCCCTGGAACTTCCTGGTCTCTGCTCACAAGGTCCCTCTCAGTCCCCAGTGGCAGCTCCCGCCTCTGGGCTGCTCGCAGCCCAAGAGCCTCCAAGCACCCTGGGGCCATGCACGTCTTTCCTTCCTTTAACAGCTCCGTGTTTTCAAAATACGATCAACAGGAGACAGGACCAAACCCAGGTCTTTGTCATCTTTGAACCATAGGGAGGCCAGGAATGGGCTGAACTGTACAGCTCTGGACAGCGCTTGTAAGAGGGAATCAAAATCCAGTAACTCCAGCCTGCTGGCCCAGCTCAGCCTCCGGCTACCGATGCAAAGGTTTTCTATAAACATCAGTCATAGATACCCAAACCAGCACAAGATAGTTTTGTAAGTATGTCTTTTGGGTTCAGAAAATACCAGTTCATCAACTGAAAACATTTTTGCAAAAAATGTATAGTTCAACAAGGAAAACTTTCACTGAGGAAGGAGCTCTCCAATCCACAGTAGATTTCCAGTCAAATTGAAACACCAAAGACAGAAGAGGAAAAAAAAAATCAATGTGTGGGAAAGTAGAAACATTTTCCTTTGACTTTGTTTTCATGACTACCACTCTATAAACTGGGCTAGTGTAATATTATGGGCAACATGAATATATGCCTGGTCTGCCACAGCAACTCTGGGAATGCACACGAAGGTGATCAAGCCATGGGACAGGATATTTCATCATGTTACTTTGCTGTAAATGAAGGACCTCTTATAAATGTCAAGAACATTGAATCTATACCTGTTAAAATATAATTAAAAAATGAAGTAGTTCTCATGTCTGCATAGTAGCTACTTTTTAATGTTAATCACTGAATCACATTTAAAATCCTTTAAAAACAGGAAATTGTATGAATGACTAAATGCCTTTGTTGTTCTTTAGTTATTAAAGCACAGCAGAAGCCAATTAGACTTGTTTTTCCCAATGCTAAGTAATAAAGTGGAATGTTCATTTTTTCTGTAACCAGAGTGCAATCCTCCATAGCATGGCATGATACAAAACCATCCAGAAATCACTGGGATGGGGAGCTTGATTCTGCATTAATGAAAATTGTTTGTGTGACTGCTACCAACTTATAGTGACCAAATGACAAGAAGACTGAAGTGGAGGCAGGTGGGGAGGCACATTGTCCATGTATATGCAGTGTCTGAGATAGGCTTTTGCTTTGCTGGAGTTCCTCCCTCTATGTAATTCTTAGCTATGGAGGATAAAGTACTGGGTCGGACCTACTCAACCTGCTATTTCTACTGCAAATCCCTAATAATGCATGCACTGAGCTGCTACTCTCTCAAGAACTGCAGTGGAAGCTCTTCTACTTCCCCCCCCTTGCAGAGCATCTCAGGAGGACCTAAGAGTGGAATCATAGGAAGAAAAAGCCATTTATACTTGGCCCTGAAATGATATGCTTAGTTTCAGTCTCCAAAGGTCACTTTAGAGAACCACAGTGGGATGCAGGTTTGGAACTTTGTGGCTGCTGAGATCTCATGTGTGCATTTCACAGCCCAACGCTGAAAGTTGTGTTACGAGGATTACACTGTCACAGAACAGACCAAAGGTTTCTGCAGGATATTCCCTTCTGCTTTCTTGCTCTTTCATGGACTGGTAGCATACATCTCAGTACACCATCTTCACACAATGTTTTGCATAATGTTACCATAAGTGTGTTTGGAGGGAAGGAAAGAAAAGCAGAAAATAATGTGGCAAATTTAATCAGACTCCTCTTTAACAATCCTTAGATTAATTCTTGAAAAGGAAATGCGCAGGTTATCCCCAAATAAAACCACAGTTGGCACAATAATATATTCTGCTATGCTTCTCTTTTTCCTGGTATATTGAAGGAGAGTTTTAAGACTGAATTATCAGTTGTTTTAGTACTTGTTTAATACCATAGGACTAATTAATTTTGCTACTTTAGGGGTTATCTTGGAAATAATATTCCATGATGCTGTCCACTCCTAATTGACATATCTTACATGAACTGATTTCTCTGCCTATGGAGAAGTAAGTGGTTTTCCCTTAAGGAAGGAGTCGAAAGAATTTTTCTGTTGCTTCTGGTTCATGTAAGATGACAACCAGTGCCTCAATCTTTACAGAATAATTCCAAAAGACAAACTTGGTCATACCTGACTGATAGGAAGAAAGGTGCTTTATCAAATATACTTGTGCATGATATAACAACCTGACACAGCAAAAAAATAGAAAAAAAAAATCTGATGGTTTAATTATGGATAGAAATACAGCTGTCTGGACACAGCTGAATGCCTGGCAGTAGCTGCAGCCACCACATGCTCACCGCATCCACACATAGTCAACTGAGTAGAAGATGGAGTTTGGTGTATGGTCCAGTAATCATGCTGATGTCAGAATCCAATCTTAATGATGTGATAATGCAATTCTTACATAAGCCACACATGCACATGGGCTCACACAGAGTCTATCAATGCCACCTCTTCAGTGTAAAACCAGAATTTCCATGCACGCAAGAGAAGAATGTGCTAGCACTAGGAATAGATAACAAGTTTATCTGTGCTTTGGAGCATTCATTAGAGAGCAAGATCTCAAATTTACTTATATAAGCGTAAATTTTACAATAGGTCCCTGAACTAGTCTGATATATCCAATGCATAATTTTATGAAGCATATCAAGTAATATTTTTTAATTTTTACTTATGTAACTGTTCTTCCTCAGTGGGCTCAAGATATCTTATAGACTATGTTATTGACAACACTTCACTTAACTATTTCTTACCAGCATAACAAGTCTTTCTCTGAATTGCAATATCAGGAGCTTAATTGTCCACTACTGTTGTGTTTCTCTGGAAGAAAAGCTGATTGTTGGAAATGTGTCTGTTGCATCTTGATGACATTTTCATTGCAATTAGGAATTTTTCGACCAAACAAAAGTGGAGTCCAGAGATCACAAGGGAGCTGACTGGTCAGAGTGCACATTAAACACATAACAGACCAAGGTTCAGATCTCACTCTGCCTAAATCAGAGGAGAGGATAGAGTTGAGTGTGACCCTCTCAAATTTAACTACTGGGCCATTTTTGCTTTCCACAGAATCATAGAATGTTTCAGGCTGGAAGGGACCTCTAGAGGTCATCTAGTCCAACCTTCCTACATAAGTAGGGACATCTACCTAGGTCAGGTTACTCAGAGCCTGACCTTGAATGACTCCAGGGATGGGGCCTCCACCACCTCTCTGGGCAGCCCGTTCCAGTGCTCTATGACCCTCATGCTAAAGAACTTTTTCCTAATATCCAACCTAAATCTATCTTTTCCTAGCTTAAAACCATTACTCCTTGTCCTATCACTACAAACCCTTGTGAATAGACCTTCCCCTGCCTTCCTGTAGGCCCCCTTCAGGTACTGGAAGGTCAGTATAAGGTCCCCCTGGAGCCTTCTCTTCTCCAGGCTGAACACCCTCAACTCTCTCAGCCTGTCTTCATATGAGAGATGCTCCATTCCCCTGATAATTCTGGTGGCTCTCCTCTGGACATGCTCCAATACATCCACATCTCTCTTGTGCTGGGGGCTCC
>VZZY01012432.1:828770-994307 GCA_013400335.1 Eurystomus gularis | reverse complement strand
TGTCAAAGGCCTTTCAGAAGTCCAGATAGATGACATCTATAGGTCTTCCCTTGTCGACTGATGCAGTCACTTCATTGTAGAAAGCCACTAGTTTGGTCACGCAGGACTTGCCCCTAGTAAATCTGTGTTGACTACCTTGGATTACTTCCCTGTCTTCCATGTGCCTTAGCATGTCCTCCAGGAGGATCTGTTCCATGATCTTCCCAGGCACAGAGGTGAGGCTGACAGGTCGGTAGTTCCCAGGGTCTTCTTTTTTACCCTTTTCAAAGATGGATTTTTTGCAGTGGTTCTTGTTCTCCGTGTCCCCACTGGGATTTTTAAAATGATTTCTCACATTGATGAGAAACAAATTATGAATGTGTAAAATCTTGAAGTTTTTCCCAAAGTGGAAACTTTGTTTCCTGGCCAATCCTGATGTTAATCACTGTACAGTCTAGCTTTTTCCTTTAGCACAGGTACAGTGAAAACAAGGATTCAAGATTCAAGGCTGAACAGTAGCTGAGACACTCATTTGACTAGCAAAGGTTTGACATCCAAAATTGGAATTTAAAAGGTAATAAGAAGAACCTCACATATAAGCATATAAGCTTTAACTTCTATCATGACACTTCCATTTGAATGACCATATTATGAAGCTAAAGTCTCTAATGCCCGCTAGACCTTTGTGATTGCCACTCACTTATGTCACCCACCTCAGAGCTGCTCTTCTGACAATTCACCTGCTTTTCATTACTGTGAGATCAATATGATCAGTCAGGACTATCTGTGGGCCAACTTTGTCCACTAAAGTCAGAAGCTAGACCTCACATCTCAACCAGCTTTGTTGCAGTCATGGGAGCTGCTCGTGGCTGGCACCACACTCCCAGTCACCCTGTTTGTTATTTTTTTCAAGGAACAAGGAAATGGCAATGGCAGGCATGAAAATGAAAAGCAGCAGGATTCATTCCTTTGGTATAAACACCCCTCAGTTGCAAATGATTTCCATCAGAGTAGAAAGTGTACAGACCGGGGCTGCAGGATGTCTATAATTCAGGAGATACAGTGAATGACACCTCTTGAACAGTGAGATAGGTGATAAGTCAGATGAGGTTAGAACCTGGGGAACACACCTTTAAACATTTCGAAGATGAGAAGGAGGGGAGTGAGGAATTGTAAGTTTTTGTAGCAATTAAAACAGTGAAGAATTTAACTGAAGTATTTGCTCCTAAAAATATTTAGGAATATTAAAGATTTCTGCTTGTCCAGGCTAATACATGTATTAACTTGGGAGGGTCCTCAAGATTATAAAGTTCTCAGAAGATGAAGTTATAAGAGAGGAATATGGGAAAGAGAGGCCTTCTTATGCTAAATTTACTGTTAAACAGAAATAATGACAAAACTGTTTGTATAAAGGAATGGCCAAAAGGTGACCAAAATCAAAACAACAACAAAAATTTCCACGATCCAAAAAGAAGACTAAGAGTATGATAAAAAAATCTGAAAAGAGTCCACATAAGCTGAAATATCATTTTACATTTATAGGTCAGAAATCTATGTTTGCAGTATCATGAAATGAATGTGTTGAGGGAAATACATCACTCTCATATCTTAGGGCTACTGGTAATGCGTTCAATACATTGATTAGTTTTATCCAGATGGTAGTAGTAGTTAGACAATTGCAATATTTAAAAGTTAAGAAAATGCTTTCTTCAATTATTCTTCCTCCCTGCTGTGTCTCTCTTTTTGTTACAAGGGTTGTTTAGACCAAATTTTCAGCAACGCACATGTGCAGGAAAATTACAAACGTTGCAGAACAGAGCTGCATATACCCATCACACTAGCAGGTATGAAAATTGTGCTAAATTAATGCCTGAATCAATGGCCATTGTGTTGGTCATTTGACTGCTTTTTTTAACTGCCTTTGTGCTTGTTGTATCCTGGAAGCTGTGCAAACAAATCAGGTGTGCAAATGAGATTGTAGTCAGGAAGATTTGGGCTTTTCTCTGTTACTTTATACTTTAATTTTTTTACGAGTCTCTTGTGTCTAGTTTTGTTTATAATGCCTTGTGGCAGATCCTATTTGTGACTTATCATTTTAAAGCAGTTTTTGTATTTCATCTCTGTAGAATTCCCTCTGGAGGATGCTACCAAGGAGGCTAATCATGCCAACAAAGCCTACCGTAGTAGAGAAACTCGGGAAAAGAAGCAGATTATGTTATTGCACATCTGCAGGAATGTCAGATTCACCTGGGCTGCCACAATACATGTCCTTTTTTTTTTTTTTTTTTTCTTTCTGCCCTCTTTCTCAGAATGGAGAGAAATGATTCACAGTCACTCATTCTGTACATTACTACTTTCCCTGACGTGTAGGATGAGAGAATCAGTGAGCAGGCTTGAAACAGGAAACTGAAACAGTTCTTTTTGTAGTTTTTGCCACACAATTCATTTCAAAATCTATTGAACTGTCCAGCAGGTTAGCGGTGTCAGTTGTGAGGCATCACACCCCAAAATCATCAGCTGATCAAATAACTGCCTGCACACAGCAAAACACCTACCAGGACTCTAATATTCTTGTTTGTATTAAAGGATATAAAAGATTTTCTTGTAGTATGACAAAAAAAATAATTAAAAAAATTTCCATTTATTGTATACAAGCACTGACCCAGAGTCTGAGAGGACAAAAACTGACTTGTCATTTTGATCTCATTTGCCAATAGGTACACAACAACATTTAAACAAGTCTCTTGTGTACTTGATCTTTGAAATGGATTTTTAGTTGCAGTCCCACAGCAATCTTCAAAACAAGGAGAACCAGCTCCTAAGGAAGCCCTTTGGTCTGGGGAGCAAGCATCTGCCTATGACAACAGAGACTCAGGGTCTATTCTTCATCCCATGACTGATTTCTAGCAAGCCCCTGGCAAATCCCTGTCTCCTGATCTGCTACCCACTCTGTCTGCCTTGCTGTCTGGACACAAAGCTTGTTAGGGCAAAGACTGTTCTGTTTTGCAAGCTTTCTAGAAGGCTACTGTAATACAAACAGTATTGGCTTGGTTCAAGAATGTTTGCAAACTGCTTGGGATGTATGAATCAAAAATATTAAAGCGTGATTGAGAATTAGCAATGGGTTGGAGGTGGTGATATGAGGAAACCTAGGGGTCTTTAATAAGTACATAGCTATTCTCTATACAAAGCCTCAAATAACTCCCTTTTCATGTCAATGCTGAGAAAAGAAGATAAAATCATTTCCCCTGAAGGACAGCCTACTGGAAAAGTGTCATTCGTTCTTGACCCAGCCTCTAAACTCAGGCTTACTGGCAAAATGGTAGAGGAGTTAGCATATCATCTTGGGGTGTGCAGCAGTGCAGAAGAATTTGACAGCCTCCTGGATGAGTTCTCTATTTACCAACTCTTCGATACTGACAGTGTTATGAAAGGGCCAGTAAACACAGCAGTGCTCTAGTTCTGGGGCACTGTTCTTGGCAAGAAGCAGGCACTGGGGCTGATTTTTTTTGTTTAGTTAGACTCATGTCGATTCCTTCGTGCTTGCCTAACTCAAAGAGGCTGAGCCTGAAAGACTTTTTGCAAAAATGTGAAAGACCAACTTAGAATAGTGTTTAAAGAGCCAGTCCTGCCAAAAATACGTGTATTCAACAATATTCTTAGCTGGTTAAAATGGAAAAGCTTTATGCTTACTTATAGCAGCGGAGAGTCTGGTTTCTCAACTTTCCTTTACTACAGAAGTATGATATTGTGATATCCATTAGCTTATGCCTTAAAGCAAGCATGCATAGTTAAAAAAAAAAGTATTCGTATCTCCGTCTGGCTTGATCCATCCTGGAATTTGATTTAAAAGACAAACAAACAGCTCAATCTGAGTATATGCATGCATCGTTTTTCCACAGGACAAGAACCTAAACTTGAACTGTTATTGAACTCCTCCTGCAACTCTTATCGTCATAGAAAATCAGGTGCAAAAGAAGAAATAATTTACAGATAAAGTAACAATATTAACTATCTTAATTATCAAACCTGTAGAAAAATTATAACAAAAATTATAACAAGTATACTATTAGCAATACTAGTTAAATTATAACAAGTGTATTACTGTAATATATATTATTATAAATTACAATTTTTCTACAGGCTGAGTCTAAATGCTAGTATTAGTCCAAGTATACTTAGTTTAGCAGTTCTAGATTCCTCTAGAGCTAAATGAGAAAAGTTGGTACTTAACAGAGGTGTTCTGAATCCCACTGAAGGTTTATGCCCTGCTCTCCTGACTGCAGAGAGCCCAGGCTCTAATTCACAGACCTAGATTAATTTCCTGGAGGTCAGAAGGCATGGATGACTCCCATCTAGCCCCAAAACAATCCCATGGTGTTTTTCACCCCAAAGCTGGTCATATTGCAGCAGCACATCCCATGACATGATGCAGTGAAGACCTACTTGCCCAGCTGTAGGATGACTGTTTGTGTGCTTGAAGTGAATCAGATATGCAAGTGTTTGCCAGACTGAGCCCTGTGTTTGGAAACCACTTTAAAATCTATCAGTAGGAGGGATAACATACAAGTGTTATTACTATTTTACTTACTATTGCAAACTAACTGATCTAATAACTCATGGCATAATAATTCAGGATCTAGTTAGTCTAGGATGAGATAAAAAACATCAAAAGCATATGGAGCATAGCTTTTAATTGCTCTAAGACTCCCCCCCAGTCTTTTAGCGCTGTGAACTGTCTATTAATAAGTGACCAGAAAGCAGACACGGAGATTGTATTTAAAGACATTTTTAACAATGTTTAGACCTCAGCATGATGGCTATCTTAAATTTGCCAAATGAAGCTTCTAAATTAAATATTTCTTGTTCAGAATCTTCACAAATATGCAGATGTTTGTGAAGACGAATACAAGTTTGTTACGCTCCTGACATACTATCAATTTGTCAGCCTATCCTTTTGCACTTTGCAGCAGCAAATATGGCTTTGTGTAGCAACAGAAGGACCATCTTTCATTTCAGCTGAAGGCCACATTCTGCAGCTCAGTCAAATCTTTTAGACAAATGCTCTTCATAAAATAAGGTTAATGTGTCTTTTTTTTTGGTTTATAGGAGGTCAGCCGTTATTCTCTGTCAATGGATTATTATCAAAGATAAAACCTTAACAAGCATTTTCTTTTTTCTACTCATTTTTAGGGTCATATTACAATCCATTGAAGTTTTGTGAATCTGAAGAAAAAAAATCAGCGACAGGACTCACCATCTGTTGCATAATGAAAGAGACATGTGAATAATAGAACGTCAGTTGAAAGGGTTGCAAGTGATCAAATGTTGTTCAGCACCTCAATAATATTTCCTCAGAAAAAAGGCTTGCTTCAGATATTTCAACGTTGAAAGTTTTTGTTTGTTTTGCTGTTGATTCCATAGCTGGGAGTGGAATTTAATATATCTTACATTATATATATACACATATATATGGCTGTGGGTTTCTTGAAAGTGACAATTGTTGGGGATAGTGACAACAATCACAGTTTCAGACAGCTGCTCCCTTTGCTTTTGAAGTTCAGGGGCTATGGAGAATGTACATATACAGCTCATTTTTATAGATGTGGGGTTGAATTCTTAATTTAAGTCCAAATGCGTGGCTCACACAATCCTATCTTACTAGCCTTCTGTCTTTAACATGAATAAAGAGCTGTTGAGTTAACCCTTCAAAATATTCCAAAATAAAGGGCAGACCTGAACAGTTTTAAGGCCAAAATGTTTTTTCCAGATGCTTTTTCAATCTTGGAGGAAAGGACAATACAAATTGCTTTAATATTTAATAAACCCATCACCTGATGGGAAGCCACTTTCCTGTAATGAATCCACAAACTATGCTTTACCATACACCCCTTAAGGCTACTATAGAAGTATTTTCTATGATACTCTCTTAGAACAAGAATTGAGGTTATATGAGTCAGTGGTATCATTCCTAAGGTGTCAGAGAGCTGATTAAAAAATAGACAATACTAAAAACTGATGCCAATAGCACCATGGTCCAGTGGAAAAGCCCCCATGTTTGTTTCTATTTTAATCAGTAATTTATCTAGTTACCAGTGCATCTTTCCAAAATTGTTCTATCACAAACCATATTGTGCAAGGCCTGCATACAAAAACTTCCATGCATATAAATCATAGCTTTTATAGTTCCATCAGAAACAGATCTGAACAATGGAGATACCAAAGTATGGATGCAGTTACAACAGAGTTACTCACTGCATCTATCTATGTCTATACCTTAAACTATTCCTTTCCATTTTCCAAATATTTCTGTCCTCAGCCATTTTGCAAGAAGATGCACCCATCTGCAAAGCATTCAGTGCTAAAATCTTTCCTTCATACAGTAGTCAGGTTCTATTTATATTAAACACATTTTACTAATTCTCACTTTCCTTCTGTAGAAACCTTGATAAGGAAAAACCTTCTCCTTGAATATTCAATCATTCAAATTAATGGACATTTTCTTGGAATGTTGGTTTTTTTCCCCCATGAGTACCGGCAGATCAAAAGTTCACAGAAGTATTCTGGTGCAATTTGTAGATCAACAGCACAGAACAGCGTGCCTTGCTACATTTCTAATGGGTTACAATTGAAATGCTACATTTTCATTTTCGACTGACAATGAAAAACACCAAGTAATATTCTAAGGCCAAAAATTATTGCTGGAACTTATGAGCAAGTCATTTCCTAACAGCTTTGTTCCTTGAATACTGTCTTATCAAAAGTGCCCAGGATTTTATTGAAGTGAACCGTTCTAATGAAAAAGAGCATTTGATGAACAGGCATGGCTGCAAACTCAATTCCTCTCCTCTTCTTTCCAATTGGTTTCATCAGTAAAATAACCAGAAGCACCCAGGTGACCACAGATGAAAATACCCGAGTAAGATTTCTTTAGTATGACCTGGGCTTTTTTTTTTTAAAAAAATTGTTCTTACATTAGTCTCCTAAATATGGATGAAGGCATCTGATTTCTTTTCAGAAGTACTGAGCCTAGAGCAAAATACAAGAATACACACAAGTCTGGTATGTCCTCAAACTATCTGCTCCAATTTTTTGAAGTTCTTAAGAAATAACATTTTAATAACAAATTCTGATGTTCCATATGTTGGAAGTGAGCTTACCAATTATTACTGTTTTATTAGATTTAGTTGCCTCTTTGATCTCTTGTAACACTGTGCACTCAATATCTTTTTCTCCAATCCAGATGCTCAGAGTTTCACCCTACTAATATCATTGTAGTCCTATTACTTGGAATTTTTGTACTTTTGATCTCCCGGGTAGAGACAGAGACATAATTACAGTAACAGATCAGGATGCCTGCCAGTATCAATGGTAAATAACACTGAATGACTCAGTTTCACAGTTATAATGTGGTTTACACATTTTGGTGTGCAGCTGCCCAGACTTAGCCAGAACGTATACACAAGTGCCAAATCTTTTTTTTTTTTTTCTCCTCTCAGAGCAGAGGGTCTGTGAGTTAATCAGCATTGGCCCTTCCTCTATCAAAGAAATGAAATCAAGACAGGGAAGACTATTGCAAAATGAGTTTTGTTTTCAAAAAGTAATTAATTTTTTCTTTTTTAAAATTACCCACTTAAGAACCAAACTCAGGCCCAGTCTAGATGGGTGATTCCCTAGCATCAATAAATCCAGTTCTACTTTGAGCAGGTGAGGGTTCAGCCTTCAGTTTGTCTATCAGAAGATGGATGAGGACTCCTCATTCCACATGTGTGTGAGGAAGCACAGTATGGGGCTGCAGGCTGGAAAGTGAAGTGCCAGGGTCCTGGATGGGCACAGCCCGCTTTCAGTGCAAGCCATTTGGTGTTGGCTGCGTCTTTGAACCACCACCCCATGCTTGCTGCTACAGTGAAAAGCTTTGTGCCTTTCTGCAGAGCTCCTTGAACATGAGCCCCTCTTGAACCAGTTCTCAGATCACGGACCAAACAAAACTCCACAGGGCTACGTGTTGACACACATGTGCAGTATATACGCAGTTCATAGCCTCAGCTGTGAGAGTCGCCAGGTCTCTCTGCTTTCTTGACTTGCTTTCCCTTCTCCTTAAGCTTCTATTGTTTGCTCAGTGTAGCTTGAGCACTGATGAGAAACAATCTTGGACTTTTATCAACAAGTGCTTTTTAAAACTAAACTATTCCATCGACTCCTAAAGAAAGTGAACATGAGTGTCTTAACTCCGTAAGAGAAATCTGCAGCAAGATGAAACATTAAAACAACAACAAAAAAAATTGAGAATTATAGTGTTTATAATATTCATTTCAACAATGCTGTCAATTAAATATTATTAGGAACTCTAAAGTGAGATGCTATCTCTCCTTTTTCCAAAGCAGCAAAAACACACATGCTAATGCCGCACAAGGAACTCTAGGTTTATGACCAGCAACAGCTGTAGCATAACATACAAAGATAACTCAAATCTCGTGCTGCAGGGTATAAGAGAGATCACTGTGAAGGTCAGGAGGGACTTCTTTTTCTGACACAGAACCCTGTATAATAAGCAGGGTATACTATGGGAGTAGGAGGAAGCTGTCATGGTACGAAGCAATAGACACAGGTCACCTGATACAGAAGTTTTATGGAGCAATTGAAAAATTTGATATTTCCCTATGAGATTTACTGCACACCTGTGTGCTCCCAGAGGCCTACGCTCACATTCTGCGTTGTGAGATATAGCTAATACATTACACAACATTAGGAGGATTATTAAACCTGCTCTACAATGTTTGAATGCGACTGTAATCATATATATACAACCCATAAATTATTTATATATATGTGTACAGATAATGTGTGTCCACATTACAAAATGCACGTACTGGATATTAAACACATCTGTAAGCAAGCATTAGAGAAAGTCTGATGAAGCAACCTAATAAGTAGGTTACATTTTGTGATATAGCCTATAAGCCCACTTCACTGCACTTTTCCTTTTGCTGGTAGCCAGTAATGACCAGGTTAATTAAAACAGGTCCAAAAACCCCAGGTACTTGCCAGAGGGCAGAAGTGTAGCAAGAGCCTGTCCCTGCTGGCACTGCTCCACTACTTGGTGGCCCACACCACTTCCTACAGCAGCAGAAAAGGGAGAAGTTTTCCTTCCAAGGGATTAACAAGCACAATAAGATATTTACTGTATTTATCTCAGAGATCAAACCCACACACAGATGTCACATTTCTTGAATTCCATCAGTAGATCAGACAAGCATTCTCTGGAAAGAGGACATTGCAGCCAGAAAGTTCAGAGCGTGCAGGCGTTGGAGGGCCATTCCCGCTCCGATTTCTGTCATGCACCCTGAGCCTTTGTTGTCTCCGCAATGCTGATAAATCAATCCATCAAAAAATTTCCTCAGTGAAACTCAATCAAGAAAGGTCATGTCAGCGGGAGAGGAACAGATTAAATTAGCATCAAATTAGACATGGAAAGTGAGTTCTGTCAAAATCATCACAGCGCTCAGCACAATTAGAATATGTTAATTATGCATTTCATTAAGGTAGTGCTCTTTGAATGCGAGATGAAATGTCAGTGGTGTAGGCATCCGAAAAAAGGAAGATTGCCAGGCACAACTTTCTCTAGACAATGTGTGACACCTTCATTAACATCAAGAATCACAAGTCTGTCTTGACTTTTTTGTAAAGTATTAAACCGTTAACTGTTTGCTGGCACTCGGAGGAGGGAGAGCCATCAGCATCCCCTCCTGCTCAGCTCCATCACCAGCTTCCTTGTCCTGCCAGGAGCCCTGGGGACTGCTGTGAGTGTCCGGTGGGTGCTTGCAAAGGTAGTTGTGATTTAATGAAGCCTTTGCTGGATGTGTTGCGGATAATGCAGCTGCCCTACAGGTACAGCTCTGGTGGGGGTGCCGCCTGGATGAGCTACTGTTGGGAAGGGGAACTAAGATAAGGAAAGGTAGAGGGAGGGATGGAAGGAGGGGAAAGGGTGGAACAATTTTATTTTGCCTCTGGTTGCAAGATATAATCAACCTAAAGAGGAGAGCAAGAGAGGAGAGAAAAAAAAAATTTAAAAAGGCAGCGAGATTTGCAAACCTATATTTGACAAACCCTAATTTGGGAAATTATTTTGTATATCAAACATCTTTGATTCCTAATGATGAGCTGTTTTTCAAAGAGAAAAATGATCCCTGGTGAGCTTGGGAGGGAACTGTAGCTTCATAAAATACTACTTATGGGCTTTATTAGATGCACTATTAGATATTAGGTTCAGGGAGGATTAAGAAAAATTACATATTTAGAAACATGAGAAAACCTGCCAGCTTCTGGTGACTTGCTTTAAGCCTCCTGTGCTCTCTTGGGGCCCACAGGTGGGTGACAGTCATGGACAGTCAAACTTTCTAATGATCACTTCACTTGTATTTCCTTGCCTGAAATGATGACATCAAAGCCAGTAGCCTTGAAGTTGTGCCCATTTGCTCTGGAAGGAAAAGGCAGTGGATTGCAGAGCAAGTCGGCACTCAGTTGTTTAAGCTTAGGTAAGTAGAACCGAGAAGTTACCATCCTCTGTTGCACCTCTGCTGTCCTACTGCCATGAATAGCAATAGGGACAAAAAACGGACACAGAAGAAGTCTGCAAGCTGTGTATAGGTACCCAAGACTTTAGTTTTAAGCCACGTTGGAAATTAAAAAAACCCCTCACATTGAAAGCGCATATTCACCTTCTGACACTGCTCATCTTTTTTTCAGTTGCTCACACGGATGTGGGGAAGTCACCATATTTTGATATTTTAGTTACAGAACAATACGTTCAGTCTAATCTGATGTGCAGCCCAAAATACCATGCAACAGAAAAGTGTGTTGTGTGAAATAGATTTTATCTACGCAAAGATGCTGTGCACGCAATATGTGGTACCTGTGGTAAATAACGCGCAAACACACACTTACTGATACAGATGCAAAACAGGCAGTTGTGTGCACACTTGACTCCTGTAGAAATAATCACACGTTGTATGTGAACATTTCCATGTTTAACCTGTCCCTTGGCTATTTGTTTCTCTCCCTGGCTACAAGCTTCAGTTTACTGATGGTATTTAAAACACCAGAGGACTGAGAAAGGGGTTACTATGAACAAGAAGAATTTCAGCATGTTTTTAATGAGCTTTTCTTTGGTTATTGTAGCTTTCGTAAATCCTGCCTGATAATTCGAAGTTGCCAAATCTCCTCCCCAAGGATACCTACTGTAGCTTCCAGTGCCCTCGGGACTCTGTTTTAATATAACAGGTTCCAATACAGTCAAAAAATGCCAGCAAGTAGGAGCCAGAGTCTACTTCAGCACACTTGGCTGGCCTTTCAACTTTCTGAAATCTCTGTTTTCACTGGAGCTAGAAAAAAGAGATTTTTATCATTTGAAAGAAAAACTCGAGTCCCAGAGCAAACAAGCTTTAAGATTATGTTAGTTCTGCTCACTAGCTCAGAGACAAGAGGACTAAAGATGAGCTGACAGGGGGTTTAGTCCTCTCAAACGCAGCAGCGTGTGTGTGCAGAGCCTGCGTGGGAGAGCCCTGCCTCAGCTCCTGAGCAGGAGCGCTGGTGCCCGGTTTGACACTGCAGTGGGAAATGACTCCAGTGTACTGAATTTGTTACATCATCGTTGACCTCAGATGCACATTGCTACTGCCTGCATAGTGCTGCCTCTGCTTGCTGCGCTCACCAAACCACAAGGCACTTCAGCTGTGCTCCCTTGGCCTCACCACATGCCACCTTGCCCACAAGCACTTTTACTTTTGTCAAGAACCTAAAGAAAATTCATGGCATGAGACAGAAAGTTGATTGTGCTGTAATGACAGCTACCTGGTAATAGCCTTTCTCAATTTCCTTTATGCGGCTGGGCTTAACAGTTTAATAATTACAGGCCAAATCTAGTCACAATACAGCTTCACTGAATACAGTGATATGAGTTCTGGAATAAATATGATTTAAGCAGAGCTATGTACATATTTCATTCAGTGTCCAAATTATTATAATCATCATCCATTTTGGGCTGGCTCAAAAAGAAAAAAAGTTAAGCTCATGAAAATGAGGAAGAAACAGTATCTACTTTTTATTTCTATGAACTGTCCTGTTTGTCCTGAAATTAAATGTATAGGTTAGTTTACAGTGGGGTTTTTTTTTGGGGGGGGGGTTGTTGTTTGGTTTTTTGTTTGGTTTTTTGTTGTTGTTGTTTTTTTTAATAGCTGGAAACTTTTCTTCAAAGTGAGAATTTGGTGTTAATTCCAGAAAACATCATAATTAAGTACCTTGACAGAATACTTTCTGGGGTCTGTGGGCAAACTGCATTTGCCGTCTGTAGACTACTGGTCTCCAAAATTTTCACTCACCCTTGGCTTAACACTTCTTTTGTAGTAATAGGGATCTGATCATATGCTCTGTTTCATCATTTATATGTCAGTATGACTGCTGGGGTTATAGGGCTATAAATTAACATAATTGAATGGTGAATCAAGCTAATTTATTTCCTTCATGACAGGAGGAAAAATATACAGCTAAAATAAGTTTCAACCATGATCTCTCAAAAATTAGCTTTCTACCTTTAGTACACACGAGAATCAGAGTTGCTTTCTAATGAAAATATAGAACTAAACCCAAACCTGACACCTAACCTGATGAAGGATGGTGTGTTAATGGGTAGTTTTTCCAAGCAAGAGATGGGCCATTTTGTCCATCTAATGATTTCCATGGAAGGCAAACAGCTAAATATGTGTATCTCCATATGTGCCTCACTTGGAGGCTTTAAGTAGGTAGGAGTAAACTGCATTAGAGCATTTGCTTTGTACAGCTAAATTAACTTTATTCCCAACCTGGGAAGAGAAGTTTGAAAGCCAGACAAAGTGGAAAATACTTTTTATACTAAAGGAGAGAAGTGAGACGTATGGATATTAGCTTTTCTTAGTATCTCTTCTGTTTTGATGCATGAACAATTTACCACCTTACAGTGACAAATGTTCATACTTCTTTCAATTAACTTAGAAATTAACATGGAAGATTTAATTGTTGCTACTAGACCTTTTAAAATTTTTTCATTTCTTTAATCTGTGAAAAAAATTCAATGAAAATTTGTATTTGTCATTTAAAAGTGCATAGGGAATGCCACATGAATTTAATGCTTTGTTTCATGTACAAGTTTTCATTTCAGTGTGATTTTAATAACTGCAGGTTTTTTCCTCCAAAACTACATGGAACACATACTGCCAAATAGAAATTGAAACCCTCAAATTTCCAGTAATGTTATTAGATGATAATATTTCTTTGGGCTCAAACTGTACTTTCAAACAAAAAAACCCCCAATATTCTAAACCCAATTTTAGATAAATACTAACTTGTCTGTTTCAAAACAAATATAGTGTCTCAAATTTAATTTCGATTAGGGAGAAGCCTTTTTAATGTGTTGTGTCCCTGGCAGAAAAATATTACTTCTTCCTCATCCTTCCAGCCACTACATGGCATTGTACAAAAGGAAGAGACATGCCCTCTGCTCTTTGGATTTTACAATCTGGTTATATGTGACATTCATGACAGAGAGAGATGCCACTGCATGAGTTAGAGGGAGAGATGTGAAGTGTTTAGAAGATCCAGAGAGAGATTTAAATGTATAAATAGTTATTTTAAGAAAACATCTCATTCATTTACACAACTGTGGCAGTCCGCTTTAAATTCAGTAAAAGCCTCTGTCCTGTGGTGAACTATATGTCAGAAGAATTTAAATCAGAACAAACATAATTGGTTAATCAGAATTTAAGGAATATCCACTGCTACTCAAGAAGACCCAGGCTGCTAACTGTCAGAGCTGAGCAGGCAGAAAATGCACCTGTGGGAACGGCGTGTACCACAAAACACAACTGGCACTGCACTTGCTGGCAAAAACACGCTAGAAATTGCGAATTGGTCTTCAGTGAGTGACCTGAAGATCATTCTTATTCCAAGAGCTCATAATGTAGTGCAATGACAAACTGCATGGTGGATAAAGAGCAAGGGGGGGCAGCAGGTAACCATCTGAGCGGGGATGTTGGCATACATCTTTTTTTGGGTAAGGATCAGAGCAGCCACAGGTCATCAATAAATGCTGTGGACCCACTGTCACTCCCAAATGCACAAGGGAAGCTGATTAAAACACATGACAGGTTTCTAGTATGGCACAGGCACCACGACCAAAGATGACCCAAAATAAATAGCACGATATTGAGAATAAACATTGATGTTGAATCCAGTTGGCAAACAGCGTGGGCGACATTTATCAGTTGGCCCCAACTGGATTCACCAAAATAATTGTCTTAAAAGTTGTAAAACAGGCCCTTGCTCAAAGGCAGCCCCCACTCTCTGCTGCACTTTCCTCTATCAGTGGAAAAATCCTAAGGCCTCAGTGTAATTGCAGTAATCGTGGATGCAGGCAAGGGATATATTTGCAGGGAAGGAAGGCTCTTAAGTTGCTTTGTTAAATACAAGGCTTGGAACCAATCTCCTTGCTTCAGACCTTGACCACTGTGAGTCAGAGCAGACCAGAGCTGAGTTCAGGAGAACAATTACTTCCACGGCACTTTCATGCTACACTTATCACATGTCTCTCTACTCACAAAAGCATCTTCTTTTCACAACAACACTGGAGCAAATTGCTATGTCTTTGTTGCCAGGCAAACTCTCCGCACTATTTTCTCCCTTGCCAGTCTCCAGGCTGCTGGTATATTAGGATGTACTCTTAAATCAAGAGCAACTTCTCTCAAAGCCAATCCACAAATAGCCCAAGCCGCTGTAGATGCGTGTTTCTTTGAGCCATGTTTCTGTTTGGATACACAAAGGAGGCCTTAAAGTTTCTCATGCAGCTATTCAATCCCCTCTGTGAGGAAAACGTTCCTGTTAATAAATTACTTTGTCAATTCCATCTCTTACAGAAGTGCTGGCAAGGTTCGGATACTGATGCAGGACACTGGAGCTGTTAGATTTTTTTTTTCTTGTTTGAAAACTTTTCCCCTTTTGCAGTAGAAATGAGATTTTTAACTAAAGCAGCCTTTCAGTAGAAAGGTATCTGCCTCCTGTAGAAGTTTTTTTACTTTTCATCAAAAGGCCCCCAAACATTCAAATCTCAAAAGTCTGGTGCTGGAAAAAAAAATTTCTCCAAGAAAAAATATTTTCATTGGAATTTCTAATGAAAGCATTTTTTTTAAATTGACCACAGAAATTAAAGCCTTTCAAATTAATGAAAGAAATACTCAACAGAGTAGAAAAAAATGCCTCACTACCTGACAAGAGAGTAAATACAAATATATTCACTTACTGAGCCAGTTTAAAGCTAAGAAAAGGGCTTTGTACAGATTGAAACCATACAGGATTATTTGGTTATCTAGTTGAACAAGCCACCTAATCTCATCCATCAATATCCTTACACGACACAAACACTAATTAATTTTCACATAAATGAGCTGCATTGCTTTGTCATGCATAAACATGCACACATATGTAAGTACACACACTATGCCAGTTCTAAGCAGTGTCTTTGCAATAAAATTTCCCTATAATCGAGTTTGATTTTATCTACATGCTTCAAAAGGGCAGTTAATCCTGTTTTGAAGAAAAGAAAGCACTCCCAAGTGGACTTGAGAAACCGTTGTGAGCTTCCATCACCTTCACAACTAGGAACTGTGCCTCATTTTAATATGATGTTATTATTTTAAAGCTAAATTTGGTCAACCTAAATATCCAGCTGAATATGCTTTCTCAGCTAGACTAAGAAGCTGGCTCTTGTGTAGGGATGCCTACACACAGCAATCAAAGCATCTCTCAGTATTTTTGATAAGCTGAATATGTCAACTTGTTTAAACTTCACAGAAGAAGGGTGGATTTCCAGCCTTCAGGTTATTTCTGCTGGCCTCTAACTTTTCTTTAGAATATTTCCACGTACTCTAGAAACATGGACATTTCACAGTGTGACCCAAATAATGCTGCATATAAGAATAATGTCTATCCCTTACTTATTTTTCCTTTTTTTTTTTTTTTTAGTTAATTTATTATTGGTTCTATTTATAGGTCCTTTCCTCATAGCACTGCACTATGAATTTAGTTGAGGTGACTGCTTATCTATATATCTACTTGTGCCTTGGAGTAGATATAACCCATACCTATAACCTATATGCTTTGTTCCAACACGCTTTTCTTTATATCTGATTGCATTAAAAGGATTTCTGTTGAACTGAAACTCCTTAACCTTCAGATACATTTTGCTCCTATGTAGCAACTTTTTCTCCTCGTTATTCACTGCTCCATCAAGTCCTACGTCACCTTGCAGCCTTCACCAAAGGTATTTTACACCTTTGCTTGGATCGTTGGTACAAATATTAGATAGCCAATACGATTTAGAAAGAGGAAGTATTTCAGTGATGTCTTCTATGAACAATACACTGAGAGATCCACTGATAAGCCAGTATTTAAAAAATCTACACATGTTTAAATGCCTAATGAGGCAAAAACATCAGGTGGACTAAGTCAAATGCCCTAGATAAATCCAGGTATATTATATAGTCACAGTTACCTTTCTTAAGTAGATGTGTAAACCTGTCAAAAAGACAGTATGTTTATTTGACAAGATTTATATTCCTTGAAGCCCTGCTGGTGTCATTAATTGTATTTTACCCTCTAAATCTTTGTTAATAGAGCTCTGGGTTAATCACAATGTTTTACTTAGAATCACAACCAGACTAAGCGGTCTGTTGTTCCTTGAGTCCACCCTGTAACCTTTTTAAAAATACAGGTTACAGGCTGATAATTTCTAAGGGACATTTATGATCCTTACAAGAATTATTTCACATAGTAAAACATCAAAAGTGAAATCTTGGTCCTACTGAAGTAGATTGTAAAACTCTGATTGGCTTCAGTAGTGAAGGAAAGGTTTCATTGAAAACTGGAAAGCTAAAAAGATAACCGAAAATACGAACGCTAAATTTAGCTTAACACTACAATGGCAAGTGTTATGTGCCTCAAGATCTTTCCAGCTCTGAAATAAAATGTCAAAATTTGTGGAAAGTAGAAAAAATTAGTTGAAAATCCAATTTCTCACTGAAAAATGCTTGACAAGGGAAATTTTACATCAGCAAAATTTATACTACTGTCTCTAGCTAGTGCAATTTGTGTTTGAATAGTCTTGCAGTTATCTAAGCTTAACCCATACCACAATAGCAATCTGTAGAGGTGAGGTTTACACCAGATGGGTGTCATAATTAGCAAATGAATTGATTCCCCCTTTAACTTCTCAGTAGCATTGTGAGTTACCTACAGGGAATTTTCAAGGTAAGCAAATTATATGATTGATACCGGAACATTACCTGATCAGGCATTGAGGGAGAGGCAGTTTATCCAAGAAGTGATTGGCTTCAAAATGGTCTTAATTTTGTAAAATCCATAGCATAGTCTTGTTGTGTATGCTTAATGCTTACCTCCTTACAACCCAAGAGGTATTTGATACCGTATAGCTCTGGGTCTTACCAATCAAGAACTGCAGCCTTGTTTCCCAGGAGTTTTTGATACATGGGTAGTGTTTGTCACCAGATGAAACTTAACCATAACAACCATTACAGGCTCACTGGATCAGAATAGAAGGTAATTCGGAGCATAACAAAAAAAGATAGTGCTTATTTTTAATACCAGTCTGCATAGAAGAAATAGAAAAAAGTAGGAGGCTGAAGTGGTTACTTCAGAGAAATTAAAATCATTTGAATGATAGTTTCAAACATGTTACACACTTGAGTGTCTGGCTTTCTTAATTTTGTGCTGGATGTCCTCAAACTCCTGGAGCAGCAAAGTGGAGGAAGGTACACGTCACCTACAGAAATTTGCTTAAATATAAATAAATATACATCCACACAGATGTATATATCCATATACACACGTACACATGGTTTCAGTTGAGGATTTTTGTTAGATATCACCAGGATCACTTCAAAAACTCTCCACAGAAAAACATCTGCACTTGCTATTCCAGATACAGTCAGACACCTGAGAGAGCATAAATTCCCCTGAATAGATGTATTGTTTTAACATTTATTTCTTCACCTTCTCAAAATGCCTGCTCATCTGAATTTACAATATATTAGCAGCCGTGCTGTATTTTGTGTGTGCGTGCATGGTTCTCCTTCACGACACTATAGCAGATTAGTGCTCATTCGCCTCTTTTCCTTGCTTCTCTTCAGATCGTTACACATGACAAAACAACTGTCCTAATTACAGCAAGTGTTCCCAGCTCTGTCACCGTGACAATTACTGCAATGAGGGCTCAATATCTGCAGCAGACAGTAAAGTATTACTGCAGTTGTGTTTGATAGTGCTCAATTGTCCCCTTGAGAATTCTTCAGATCAGGTTTTTTTTCTGTGGGGGTAAGGACTTCCCCCCCCCTTACTCTGCCCACGGTGCATTTACTAACAGGGTTCAAAAGTTTAAGGGACAGGGATGACCAAGGATGTACTTTGGAAAGCACAGAAGTTTGTGTTTTTAAAGGATAGGAGCATTTGCAGATATGGGGTGGGTTTTTTCCTGCGTGGTCTGGACAGATCAGCTTTGTTGCCAGTGAAGGAGAAAATGGATATTGGCCAGAGTGATTGTAAACTGACCCTCCGTTGAGTCTGTGATAGTCTCTACAATACCAGGAGACATATTTCCAAGGCAGTTCCCCCCCCCTTCCTCTACTTTGTATTTGAAGGCTGATAAGCTCATGTTGCTCCAGATGGGGCAAAAGACCCAGATCCAATGATGTAACATCCCCCTCTGAAATCGCATCCCTGTGGTCCATATGTTAGTGAACCTTTCAGGAACCCTCGCAGCAGCTATTGCGCCTGCAGCAGCAACTCTATTGTTCCTCTAGGATTCCTCATTTGTTTGTTCATGAACTGTTTGTTTGCAAACTGATACATTCAGACCCTCCAACTGATCTTAACGGATGGCCCCACTTGTGACAGTTCACTCTCCACTTATGTTGAACACCTTTAACCCCACTTGCCTCTCCTGTCAGCCTCTGCAATCTCAGCTAATCAGACAGGGGATTTTAGCTGTTTCCAAGGGCGATATCATGACCTACGCTACATTCACTTTAGCCTGAGTGATGAAGGTGACGTTCTCCGCATTTATAGTTCATTATGCTCCTGAAGTTGATTCATTCAGATGTTCTCCTTGTAAAACCCATAAACAATGCAGAACCAGGACCTGTGTAGCTATCTCATTTGACCAGAAACAGGAATGCAAGGTGCTAATACTGGATATTGATCACGGGAGACTTATGCTGCCTCAGTTAACTTGGCATGAACTGACCGCTGTACTTAAGGTCTGGATTTCTAATTTTCCTTGGTCAGAAATAAAGCAATATCTTATTTATCAGATAACATCTTTATTATAAGCATCTCACACAGCCTTTCCACTTCAGCCCACATGGGTTTCTTCTGCTCTTGGCATGGATCAATGAAGTCAATATTTCTGACGGCAAAGCTTTCTATGACTTACACATATTTAAAAGGATAAATCCCAATCAACAACTCCTCTGCTTGAACATAACCATTATAATCCTTATCTTTGATCCTTTGGGCTACAGCAAGCAGGGTAAGGAAGGAGTACATCTTTCCAGCTCTCAGGAAATAGTTATGATGACAGCAGAAGATAAACAACATTGCCTGGGTTTACTGGCTGGAATTTCTCCAGCAAAACCAGTAAGTGGTGCTACAGTTTCACAAGTACAAACTGGCCAGTGAGCCCTCAAACTGGTATTAACAACACCGTTCATAGCCTTTTATGTACCAAAATGTCAAAATGCCTTGTAGTCAAGCTACTGAACTTCTACAGCACTGAAACAGATAGGATATTTGTTTCACATATGGGGAAATGGAGGCATATTAGAATAGTATCTTCACAATAATATTATCATCAAAGAAAGGGGAAGAGAGTCAGAGCCACAGCCATGGTTTTCCATTTAGCACAGCTACACTTTTTACCAGATGAGATTAAGCTACATAAATCAAGCTGGGGAGTTGCCTATGTTATGTTTAGGGAGTTGAATTTAATCACTATAAGGCTTGTTTTAGTCTTGTGAATTTAGTATGCTACAACCATCCTTTCTTCAGCATATGGAGACCAAAGAAGTTCAAAGAAAGCACATTTCAACAGGACTACTTTTGAGGGTTAAGTTGTTGGCCAGTCCTACATTTTACAGCTACACCAGTAAACCCCACTAATACAGATGCAGCTTGTCCTGCCAAAAGAGTGTTTTTAGCTGTTTTTGCTAGCTCCCTCAATGAAATAAGCTGTATCAGCAAAATAACTTTTTTTTTAGTGCGACTGAATCTATGCTGAAGGTTATGCCAATATAGAAGTGTTATTAAAAAAAAAAAGAAAGAATGACACTCCTAACCAAAATTACTGCGCTGGCAAAAAGTGTTACTGTAGACCTGACTTTAAAGATTCCTTTGGAAAAATTTTTAACAGAAGAAAAGTCAAATAGGGGAAAGAGGAAAGGGAAGAGGGTGGAAGGGCATGGAGGAGAGTGAAAAAAAATTCCTTTTCGCCCAATAGTCAACGTGTTCTTTCTGAAGTTCTTGCTTTGCTCTAGAAACAGCTAAACAACTTCAAAAGACATGTTTGTTTTATTGAGAGATCTAATAGATCTTTTGATATAGTGCCATATGTCCCAGTTCTGCTCTCACTTACAGTCAGAAGTGAATTGTCTGAGTATAGAGAAGCTCCTTCATGGGAAAATGACATGAGAAAAGGATCAGGCCCTAGTCCTTAGCAAATCTTTAGTTGTAGCTTAAAACTAAGCTTAGTATTTGCCAAAAGGACTAGCAGGCAGAGCCCAGGAAATTCTTGACAGGTGCTCACCTGGTTTTGGTTTGTAGAATGCAGAGTCAACAGACAAGCACTTCACTTTGGTTCCTTTGTTCAACTAGCAAAAAGCTTGGAAGGAACAAAAGTACAGTAACTGCAAGAGTAACTAGTTTTACTCTTTTCCCTTTTTCTTTTAAGCGTCTCAATTTTGCATACTGTTTACACATTTTTACTTGGGGAATCTTTCTCTTCTGAAAAGAGCTTACAAAATGGCCTGTGATAAAGTTATTTCACACATATTACACTGGCACTTTCTACACTATGCAAGTATCAGCATTTTAACATTGGGGCATCTCCTCACTATTTGCATTTATAGCAGACTTTGGAAGATTCAGTTACAAAAAAAGAGGCTATCTTTGACTCGTACTTAGTCTAAACTGCTCAACAGTGTAACAGTTTTCAAAACTGCAACCATAAACCAGATACTCCTTTAAAAGGGAAAAGAAACACCAGAGAGAAGTAAAATCGTATGGACATCTTGTGCAGAGATTATTTTTTAATGTGCATATGTAAAGATCCAGCAAAATGGATGCTTCTGTTGCCTTTGGCCACTACTGTAATACAAATAATATATCACCACTATATACAGTCAGAAAACCTCAAACCTGAAAGGAGTGAAAGCACTCCATTGTGAATAAGGACTTGTCAGTGAAAAGCTCGTTTAACCTAATCTCTGTTTTTATCCCCAGTAATGAATTCCACCGCTGAAGCTACAGAGAGCAGTCTTAGACAAGCAGCAAAAGAAGGAAAAATTCTAGTTGATTTTCAACTCTACTGCTCGTGCCTTTCTCTCTCCATTCATTAGAAACTGGCAGATCACAGATCCAACCAAATAGACTTTGTCGCCAGCCCTGTTTTGCCTTAATAGGATGCTATGTTCTCAGAAACATTCCTTGTGACATAGAAAAATGTTTCCTCTTTTGTTTAAAGACCAAAATGATTGTTGATCGTAATGATGTAACCCGATAATGCTCACATGCTGCGCAGACCAAGTTTTTCTAATGCAGTTAGGTCAGATTTTTCTCAGAAATTAATTTATTATGGAGGCAGCCTGAATTGAATATGAACTTTTACATCTGTTTCAGGGTCTAAAGACAAAGAGAGAGGAGGAGAATAAATCCACCAACACTGCCTGAGCAAAGTGTATCATAAGCAAAAGGGTCTTTACTGTCCTCTTGCTCATGCAGGAAGGAGAGCGCCTGGCCACAGGTCAGGCCCCACCGCCCAGCTCCCTGCCAGAAGCCCCTCTTGCATTTACAAAAAGAAAACAAAACAGACTGTGCTTAATTTTAAGGAAATGATAGACCCTAGCCACATGTTGAATGTTATGCAGGGCCCTGGTTTGCTATGGCTACTCAGTTAAAAAATGCTTTTATGGAGACCTGTTACAGATAATACTTCCTTCTGGCAATGTAAGCACCAGCTTCTTCTCCATCCCACACATGATGTCTGCCTTTGTGTGCATTTGCAGATGCACCTCTCCCTGATTTATATTACTTGCCTTAATAGTGTGGGCAGAAACTGAATCCAGATATTTTGGCTCCTTTAGCTCTGCTTTGCAACTCTTTTATCTCGCTTCTGAACCTTCCTCACAAGGAACTGTGGTGGCGCAGCTACACAACCTAACTGTTTCTGAGGCTTTGCAGTTCACTCGGTAAAAAAAGAGAAACTGTGAAATGGGGGAAGAAATCTGAACCTCACAAAAGGAATATATTCTGCCTGTTCCTTGGATTGCACCTCAATAATCACAGGGTGTCGTTTGAGAGAGAGGCTCAAATACTGCATCCAAGCAATGTTATTTGTAACAAACTCTTAACAGAGAACAATGGCTTGACCCAAAACTTATTAAAATAGACAACATGAATAATATATGGGAATTGAAAAGTATAAGTGAAATAGTGGATGTAGACACAATAAAAAAGCCTTTGAAAATGCCCTAAAGTAAAATACTTATTTTCAAAACTGCAAGTTTTATCCATTTTTTTCCTGACAGTCACATCCCTCTATGACCTCAGGGTACAACAAATATATTAGACATAGATCATTTCTAAGTGTTTTTGGCCTTTGCTAGGAAAACATCAATTTTTGCCACTTGCAAGTACTTTTTTCTGGTCACACACACAAACGTTCTGCCCCACCTCAAAAATGTACTCTTGACTTCTTTTCCTATGCTTCAGTGACAAAAACAAACAAACAAAACCGACATTGCAAGCTACACAAGTATTAGGTCACATGAATTTTGCACATCAGCAGGACCAGGATTGCACACCCCTCTGTTACCTTAGGCACATATAAGAAGAGGTAAGTCTGACCCAATGGGATGCCAGCCAGAACTTATCCAAACCCCCTTGAAATTCAGAGAGTGTAGTGCCAAGCTAATAAACCCTGCTTTCCATCAGATGTATTACATAGGGCTCAGCACCATGCCAACGCAGCCACCTGGCTTTTTGTTGGCTTGGAGCTTGAGCAGAGAAAGCCTGCCCAAAATACCATGCAGAACTATTCAAAGGGAACCTGTATCACCTTTTGCAATTAACTCCCTCCATGCTCTGAATTTTTATTAGCAAAGAGGCAAATAGTCTGGGTAGAATGGCTGAAATCCTGAAAAACACCTAGGTCGAAATGAATGCAAGCAAAGTTCTCAAATACTTACAAAGTTCTGAAAACGAGTCATGCTCCTTGGGCTTGGAGAAGGGCATTGCTTATTGTACCTCCTGCACACCCTATTTAATCAAATAACTGTGGGCATCCTTTCACTCGTCATGTTTTACTATCCAAAGTGGCCACTAGCATTTCTTTCCCTCATGCATTGCCCAGGATGAGGATAACAGTGCTTGCTTCCTCCCAGCTACATGGGCCACTAGCTTCAGTGGAGAGGAGTGTTTCTCATTGCCTGCCTGTATTGTGCTAAAAGCAATGGGGACACAGTTACAACTGGAGCCGGAAGGTGTTATGTTATTGAAGAAGTAACAAAAAAGGAAGAGGCAGCCAAGCGGCCTTTGACATTCTTTTCAGAATCTAAAGCACAGAAAACAAGTCCAATGTCTTTTTATGCACAGATTCTGAGCTTTCTCACTTTACCACTGTAAGTTGTCCAAGGAATTTAACTGCCAATTTTGCCTAAAGTCACTTCCGGTCCGTTTTCCCCATTTTAGTCATTTATGACACCATTTTACTTTTTATGGTGATAGTCTCTATTTTCAGCAAGTTATTATTTTACAAAGAACACAGCAAGGGGACACTAGGTTCTAGGGAGAAATATCTATGGCTGCTTCTCAAAGCTGGGGTATCTCAAGCATTTCTTCTTGTTTCTGCTGTAAAGCTGCTTGCAGCACCTGTGATGCGGTTCTTACTGCCTTGGCTATAGCAGCAGCTTTTGCATGAATGCAGACAGTCCAGCCCCAAATCTTACTTCAGAAATGCAGTTTTGGTGTAACTTATCTCTGCGATCAGCATTAGTACAAATCTCTGGAACCTTCTGTTTTCAGTGTAGCACATCAGTATAATAATGCTATCCCAAAAAATCCAGCCCAAGGCAAAACTTACATGGCTTTTCAGAATAAATGAGTCAATCAACTTCTTCAGAACTACCAACAGTCACACAGTCAGAAGCAACCCAACAGTAATAGATTCATTGGCTAGACCTTAAAAACACCACTACAGAAATAAACTAACACTGCTCAAAAGTCCTACGTAAGAAAGAAACCAAAACGGAACCTACTGCAAAAGGGTAGCTTGAGGAGAACACATCAGTCAGAGCTCAGAGCAAAGCTTACCAAAGCTCTTAGCGAGGCCACAAACTCCATTCTCTATGTGTGAAGCAGGTGCAGGATATTTTGCTCAGCCCTGAGAGCTTACCCATGATAAATAAATTCCCAAGCACACCCAGAACCTATAACAGCTGCTTAGCAAAATCCAGCATTTCTTGCAAAGTACTATGCAAGTGTGGTAGTGAAAGGCAGAGAAATTCTTTACAGGAGAGATTCATGCTGTAAATACCTCTCAGGATGAGAGTGGAAAACAAAATGTTCAAACAGCTAATAAATAAACTAACAAACTATAACCACTTGAAAGTGTCTTTTTAAAGCTTTAAAAATACTGATGAGCTTAAAATGAAAGAAAAATCACACCGGCAAGAAAAAATACAGTTTAAAAAAAAATGTTTGTCTAATAGAGAGCCTGGTTCTCTAATTAAGCAATTAAGGCTCAGCAAGGCAGACGTTATCATCCCATAAAGGTCATTTTAAATGAAGAGGGGATGAAAAACACCGTTGTTGGAGAGTTTTATGAATTATCCTCTTATGATTGGTGGCTGCTGGTTTGAAATGAGCTGAGAATTACTAGATAGTATGTTTTGATTTTCTTCTGCTTGAAGTCAGACCTGGGAATGTTGGGGTCTGCTCCCTGTGCCAGCAGAGCTTTTGCTGGAGTCTGCAACACCGGTTCCTTGATTCTCCTCACCATGTAAATCATAATGAATTTACACTGAGATAAATCCAGGGAAGCTCTTCTGGATTGAGACCTGTGGAAATGGCAAGGGAATGAGCGCAGTTATCCTGCTCTGTAAGTGCTGGAAAACACGTATCAGCAGTGCAGGACTTGCCCCCCCTGTTCTAGACCCCTCTTTGCTTTCCACAGTGCTGCACTGATGTGAGGCTGTTTCATGCTGGTCTCGGATTGCTTTTCAGCACTGGTTTGCCATTTAATGCCTGGGATGGCCAGGTGGCTGAGCTCCCCTCTGCACAACACTGGCCCCTTCCACTGTGCACATCAGCAGCAGTCCTGGGCATTGCCTGGAAGAAGCTCAGGAGCACGACCCAGCTCTGTGTAGCATCAGTAATGTGGCACTGGATCTTCCCTGGCTTTGTCATTTCACACAGCTTCGGTGAGGCCAGGACCTCCCTGACTGCAAGCATGTGTGTAACAGGTCCATGAATCCCCTGGAGCTGTAGGCTCAGGGTCAGAACATCCAGTCTTTACCTCCTCGCTCCTTGTTGGGACTGTCTCTAGCTCAGAGATTTCCTCTCTTTATTTTAGGTGGGGAAGGGGCTGAGGATAATATTGATCACCTCTCGGAGAGCCTTGAGCAGACCTGATGTCACCTGGTTTCTGCCTCCTTAGAGCAAAATGCAGCAAGACAAATGGGTCAGCCATCCAGCTTGCAGCTTTTAGCTACAGTTCATCAAAACTGAGCATTAACTCCAAGATGCAGAATAAACATTATTATTCTATAGGCACATTAACTGAAAAAGGAACCACAGGCAGAGGCCAGGGGATCTGAACAGGTTTAAATAGATGTGATAATTAACGCCCATTGAGGGATTTGGCGGGGGAAGAAGAGGGATGAAACATAAAAACAATTTCCACTTTTATTTTAAGTTCTTTTGACAGATGGGAGTATTTTCTCTTATGCTACTTGTGGTTTGGGTAATGAGATTAGGCCTTGCATAGCAGGAAGCAGAATTAACTTTGTTTACTTAAAGTGACACCGTCAGCGTGGAAAATCACATTTCCATCCGAAATGCAGTGCCTACTATCATTACAAATAACCCTTGAGATCATGATAACCAAAGGAGATTAGAGGCAAAAAAAGCGCTTGTTTTTCCCTATCTTTTTCTTTTTTTTAAATATATTTTGTTCACACTGTGCAGTTGAGAGCACTCCCTGTAGCCAGATTCCTCACCCAGCATCTCCCTGTGATTGAGCTCCACCGTGCCCCTGCTCCCGAAATGTGGGAGGTGCAGGCAGGGAGCAACAAGCTGGGGATGAGAGGGGAAAAGGGGGTGAAAACCCAGCTGGCTCTGGCTGGTCTCAGGCACCCTGAACAAATTCTCCCTAAAGGCAAATGGTGTGGCAGGAAAAAAAATGCAGCAGCATTTTAAAATGCATTTAACGTTGTGTATATGCAGGATTGGGCACTCTTAGAAAAGTTAAGACTTGAATCTTCAGAAGCTGACTGATTCAAGAAGTCCCTTAACATTGGCCCTTAAGCACGCTACAGCTGAGGGGGCTTTAAAAAGGCTGGGTGTTTTCAGTTGCTGCTACACATGCAGGCAACAGGATGGATCTCCCCCTCCCTTTAGGAAGGGAAGATGGGGAGGAGAGGGAAGGGCTTTACAATAGGATATTTCCTAAATTATCAGTTTAAGCACCAGGATGCACGTGTTAAACGATTAGGCTTGCATACACACGAGGGAAAACCGAAAGGGGAAAAGGCATTCTGCATCCTCTCTGCTGTACCTATAAAATTCTTCACAATTATAATGGTGGTAAGGGTTTGCATGGAAGAGTGCTTGTGATGAAGCCTTGCAGAGGCTGAGTCTGTTTGTAATGCTCCTCCCTCCTCCTTTGCCAGCCAAAGCCAAGCACAGTGACTTGTCCACGTGGTATTTTTGTACTCGTGACCCCTGCTAATGTTTACAAATTGAGGAAATGCCTCATATCTGCCACAATCATTACTGCTTCATGTCAAAAAGAGTGACAGGTAAAGAGTGAAATCTGGGCTCAGCACAGAGATGGATCCAAAATATATAAATAACCAATTAAGAGAAAAGATTAATAAAAATATTGTAACAGATCCCAATCTGCTGTTGAGTACCAATTGCCAGTAATAATCTCTATGGTAACTGAACTCTCTTTGGCCTCTCTCTGTATTCAACTAGTGTTTTATGGGCTTTTTTTTTTTCCCCTTCCCCTATTTTCATGGAAAGTTTTCAAAACTGGTTTAAATATTATGATATTTTCCTCTTCAAGTGCTAACTGGGACAAATATTCACTGGCTGTGTCAGTCTCTTAAGCAGATTTTCCCTTCTTTAGATGACTGCATTAGAGGTGACTTTTCTAAGGGCACTCACTAGAAATTCTGTTCAAACACAAAATAGGTGAGGGAGGTTTTGAAAATCAAAGAGGTTAAAATTTTGCCCAGCAACTAGATAAACCAATTAAGAAGAAGGAATAACATGCACATGATGTTTCTCTCAGAAACTACTTATGTACCTGGGGAAACTTAACCTTTTTTACATTTTTTTATTGTTATTACCTGGCTGCACATGTCTCTTCTTGCCAGCTGCTCTCTTGTAACCTCAGCAGCTTGTTCTGGGCTACGTTTGGGTGTTCCCCTTTCCCAGCCTGCTCTTGTGCATGCTTTGGCTACTGGATACAAAAGACGGGACTACCTTCAGAAATAGCATCACACAGTAAACATTTGTTGTGTTACATCAGCGGACAAGAAGAAAAATTTTAAAGGCGAACATGCAGAATCATGTCATGTGACGGTTGTCTTCCTATGTACATGTGTAACACGCAGGGTTTTTTACTCAACTTGTCATCACTATAATACAAACAGTTAGATAACATAACTTTTACAGGATAAGTATCATACCCGTAGACTTTTTATTCTGGCTTTTTTTCCTGTAACTCTTCCAAAAAATTCTACACAAGAAAGCTTGGCATTGGATGCAATCTCTGAATGAAGGGATGCTCTTCCCCTCTAATAGCCTTGCTCCATGGCAAGATATGAGAGTTTGCTGACTGCTGCCCAGCTGATGGATTTACTCATCTAGCCCAAGTCTAGAGGAGACCCATCTGCCAAACCATTCGTTTGTTTGTAATTAGTGCCACCCCAGGGAATTTGTGCTGATAAAAAGCACAGAATCACCCTCACTCAGCTGTAAAGAAGGATATAGGGGCTGGACAACTAAGTTTTGGGAAACTGCATGTTTTGAGGATAGAGTTAACTTTTCAGGCTTAGGAGAAGTTGAATGCCTCAGAGAGAAACCTATACAATCATCAAGCTCTGAGGGGCTTTGCTTGTGGCCAAATCTGGAAAATAGAAAGATGCTGAGAACATCTAGATGCTGAAATAGAAAGATGCTGAGATGTTGATCCCTTATCATAGGGTGTATCTTTCTGGGGCTTTGGGAATCTACTCAGTTATGGCTGAAATACAGCTACTCCCTTATTTCTACTCCATTAAAGCAGTTATTTGTTTTCAGAGCTCATAGTCTTGGAGGTTTCTAAGAAGGTGGGTCTGTAGACTTTCTTTAAAAATCCTATTAGAATTTGTTCTTTCAAAACACTTTTTCATTGATTTATGGATTACTTTGGGTTTAGAGCACTCAGCCGGGGTGGAGGGGACTCAAACCTATATTTTCCACCCTCTGTTTGGTCTTTGGAAGCTTCACAGAAGCAAATCTCAAATTGAGAGAGAAGAAATGCGAACAGGAACAGTTCTGCTGCCTGGTGAGGGTTGCTTACCTGGTGGAGGTAGACCCCAAGGTTTTACTCCCACAGACTCTGAGTGCATTTTGCCTCATGGCTTTAGTTAAAAAAAAATAAACAGTCCTTGGGGCATGGATTGGCATTTACCCTTGAATTCCTTTTTTTTAAAACTTCAGAAAGGGCAGTGTGAGAAGTGCTCCCTCTTTGTCTTTAAAGCTCAAGTCTCTTTCAAGAGACAGAGAAAAACATTTAGGTGATGAAAGATCGTGTAAAATCCCTATTGATGCTTCATGTACAGAGATGATATATAAATTAGACTCACATTCTGCAAGTCTTGCTGCTTTATATAACAGCCCAAACCAAGACCTTGGATGTGAAATTGTGGAGTGTTTTGAAAATACAGAGCTGGATTCAGATCCAGATCTGAATTTCCTAGTGGTTGCCTGTCTTCCATCTGTTTGTTTTTGTATGTCTCATAGGATGTAAGCAGCAGTTCTGTAGTGTCACACATGAATAAAGTGGATAATTATAAAATTAAAAGATATAACATGCTTCTAAGGGAGATAAGACTACAATTAAAGAGTATAAACAAAACTGAATTTGATGTACAGACTGATATATTTATTCATTAAATATAATAACATAAACAAGACTATTAACTGTCATATTTTAATGATGCTGTACCCTGCAAAACATACTCAGGAAAAAGTCCTATTGACTTTAATAGCAATGCCACATAAATTTAAATCATGACTGCAGTAAAACAGTATGTCATCATTCTTATTAATGATTATTTGCTGTACATACCTCAAAATGTTAAACAAAATACCTGTAACTTGCTGAACTGAATCTGAGCTCAAATGTTTTATCTGCAAATCTAAAGAAACCCAGCAGGGAACGCAGAAACCTGTTCCACAGATAACTGAAATACAGTATTCCCAGGAGGGGAAAATGGCCCAGGCAAGGCTGCTGTTTATCCCATTGCTCTAGAAAACACTGGACAGATTTTTGCTCAGGAGATGGCAAAATCTGGGCAAATGCCACTTCATATCAGCAGTGTTAAGATCAGATTCTGACCTTTTTAAAAGATTGTTAACAGTCAGCAAGAGTGGAAGCCTTACAGCAAAAATTTCTATCTGGAAAGTGTGCATTAACTAGTTTGGGGTAAGTAAAAAGCCAGTCTGGAAGGGAAAAAGGGTTTCAAGAATTCCCCCTTGTCATACCCAGCATCTGTGCCAAGAAGATGTAAAACAGGACCATTTTGAGTCATAACAATTTATCCACCCTTTGCACAGCCTCTTTGCTCAGACAGCGCACCAGGGAGGGGAGAAGCAGCTCGTGCAAATCTCTAGTGTGAACAGCACAAATAGACGTGATCTTAAAAGGGGACTCACCCTAAAATTGTGAACTGCGCTGAACCGTGAATTATTATGTCAAATGTTTCATTGTAAAATTCCTCATTAAATTCTTTGGCGTTCACCACACGCTCAGAGTAACTTGAAGTGCTGAGAAAACGAACGCTTACTGTGCCATGACAAAGGCCAATGGTTGCCTCTTTACTGAGCTTGATACATATGGTGAAAACATATTGACTAATTACTTGCCATTTTCAAAAACTGAAAACACTCCAAAGTCAGGCCCAAGATAATAGAACAAGATACAGTATGAAGAATAAAGACTGGGAGAACAGAGAGGAAGAATAGCCTAACTCTGTTACTGCTAATCCCTTATTCAACGTACACTTTGATATATGCATACCGAGGAATAACACAGCATCTCACAGTTTCAAACCGCTTAGTGAAAATTGGTAAATCAACGCACCTGATTAATGCATCTGTTCAAAGTAGAAACTGGCTGAAGTAGCAAAAATAAAATCCAGATCCAGACTTCTCCCAGACAGCACCATGATATGGCCAATAATTTGGGTCAGGGTCCAGTTTTGCAATGCTGTTTTCTACAGTTTTGCACCTTGTTCTGGTGTTTGCCAAGGGCCCCAGAAGAGAGAGAGCTGGGCCCTGCTGATGAAGCACTTTGAGGGAGATATATTAAAGGGGTCAAAATCAATGTGGAAAGTGAGACATGAAGACACACTTCTTGCTCTAGTTTTCCAAGTGCTATCTCTGACACAAATAGTCGCTTCCAGGAGCCTACCCTGAGCTGCCTTACAGGAGTCTCTTGTACACAGGCTTTGCAGTGAGCCTTTTAAATACCATCTGATTTCCAACACCTCTCTTCCAAGTCATGACAAATTGGTCCATTCATCTGATTAGGAATCTTCCCTAAGTAGTGGGACAAACGTTTGACAAGTTAATTTCAAGGTAGCTCATGGAGTAAAAGCAACATAAAGCTACACAACTGTAAAAAAAAAACCACGTTGCTGGATAAATTCTGCCAGTAATGGATGTGTAACAGAAAATATACTTAAAATTCAAGCTCTTTGTACTAGAATACAAGCTCTTTGGTTTAGAATTAGAAAACATAAGGGTTTGCTGAAGTCCTGTTAACAGCAATACAATTGCTGTTATTAGAGTTTTATGATTATGAAACTTGTGTTGATGTACCCAAAATTTAGAAATAGTAGGAAATGCAATGAATGGCTTTTAAAAATCAAGACAATTATAAAAAAAAAATCAGTAATTATTCCCTTTTATTTTTCCTTAAAATAATCCAGATAATAGAAATCAGAGACCTGAATAGGATGCCTAAAGTTAATGACATTATTAGATTGAGAAAAAATAAAGGGTGATCACAAGTTCGACCCATTTACCGAAGAGTCCATAGTTTGTAGAAACTTACTATTCTATTAGTTATAATTTTTTAAAATTCAAGATAAATCTCAATCCATGTTTGGAGGTTACATGTAGTCATAAGCAGAGACTAAGAGTAATCTATAAACATTTCTATTATATGGGAAAAAGTTGCTATTTTAGAAACACATAAATAATATGATGTCTTTCATAAAAGTTTTAGAAGAAGTTTTATTTTCCAGCTCATAAACTAAAAATAAAACACTTTAAGGGGCTGACTTTCATTTATGGCCACTCTTGAGCCTGATTTGATAACACTACTAGTAAAGTCCTAGTGAAACTCCAGGAAGAACTCCGGGTGTTTTGAACAGGACCAGACATTATCCATATTGCTTTTCATTATTATTACTTTTTACTGTAAAAACCTGGGTAGATCATTACTGTTGCATAAATATGAAAGGGTTTAAAAGAACAGCTGTTCTCCAAGGGGTGGGAAGAAACTTGTTTCATTTACTTTTTAAAGAGTTTGAAAACCTTGAAGTCATATAAATGTGAAGGATGCTTTTCCTGCTTTGCTGGAGTTCCACCTCAACTTTTTCTAAAAGCCTGGATAAACAACTCAATGTTAAATAGAAGCAATAAACAAAAAAAATAATTTATTGTTTATTTTTGTTCAAATCATTCCCAGGGCAATGGAGCCTTCCCTGGCAGCCCATGAGCCGAGCCCTCGCTTCCTGAGTGCTGCTCTGGCAGAGCTGGTGAGGCAGGCATGCATTTGGTCTATCGTGGGGTGATAACGAGGCGCTTTGAATGGCTTTGTGCCCTCAGTCGCTTCTTGTTCTTTCCAATGAGGATTTTTTTTATTTCCCTGGAAGTTTACCAGCATTGCATACTATGAGTGGAACCCTGACTATGTGGCGCCCTGCGGGGGGGATAACGGAGTAGAGCAAATGCATGGGAATTTCCTTCAGAAACTCAGTTCCCTCCTAGAGCAGCCACGCTCTTCTTCAGCATTTTGTTTAATCTCTAGGTACAGCCTTTGCCTGCTCATATGTAAAACTGTTAAATGAAGCCAGCTCAAGGACTGTGTGCCATGTCTGAGTGCGGCACCACACAATGGGCTGGGAATGCCTGAGATCGTTTCCTTTCCTGCCTTTCATATCGCTGAACTGAAACCATCACTCGTGTCAAAAGCAAGGACTGCAGATGAAAGGCCAGTGCATTAAGACAGCACATAATTGTCAGCCTCTGAGTTTCTGACATTAATCGTTTTACTTAAAGAAGGCAGCGGAATGTGGTTTTTTTGTGCCCCCCCCCCACCTTCAGTGACAATACACAGGGGATAGTCTGGATAAAAATTTTTAAAAAAATAATGACTCAAAATTTTTACTAATTAAAAGTAATGTGTTTTCCCATTTTTTGGCAATTTGATAACACAAAACACTTACTTGGGGGCCACAGGGGGAAACAAACTGAGACGGATAAAAAATGTTTTGTGTTCATCCAAGCAAGACTATGTTAATGCACATTATCCCATTAATGCACATCAACATCGGGAATAAGCGCGCCAATGCAAGCAAGAAGCATACACTTATCATCATTTGATAACATGTTTAATGACAGATTGACGGTTGATTTGCAAATGTGAACTGGCATCAATGTTGCTAACTTCAGCTTCTGCCGCCTCCTCTGCTATGCCAGCATATTTATGTGCATAATTTGATTTCGCAGCCACACTGTTAGTACATTTTTAATATTAACTATGCAAGAACAGACAGCCGAACTTAAGTTGCACTGATGGTTTGAGTTCATTAGATTGAAAAAGATGGGCAATGATGACAAAGATGGAGATGGCAGCGCAACATCAAAGAGGCAACACTTAACAAACACACTCCATTTTGAACAAACCGAACTAACACATTTCATGTTGTCGGCTGCAGCAGAGCCCTTATGTACAACAGTAAGAAAAAAAATATGCTTCTGCCCTGGGCATACTGACAGCAACTCTGCAAGAAGCTTAGCAGGCTCCTGGACACACAGTTGTAAGATATTTCACTCATCTATTACAGGTAAAAGGGTTGATTCTGGTCTGATGTCCGAGTGACAACAACATAATTCAGTGGACTTGCAGTGGAGTTACTCCTGATTTACATCGTTCCAAGGGAGAGTGCCTGCCTGTTCCCACTCCTTCCCTAGTTCGCTTTTCACAGCTGTGATTCTTTATGACGAATAATAAAAAGATTTTGCTGAGAGCTGAGCTCTTGCATGCATGATGTACAGAGCAGATCTGCAAGTTCAGAAACCCTGGGGCCTGATGCCACAAGATGTGGGATGTCCTTCCCGTGTCCCAGGAGCCAGGGAGCCCAGCACCACGTGAAACTGATCCCCCAGTGACTTCCTCTGGTGCTTCTGGGCAGCTCAGTTCTGCTCTGAAGGGAACATGTACCAAGGATCTGGGAGGAGAGTATTTCATCCTTCGCTCACATTAATGTCTGGGCATATACTGCACCTAGTATTAATTTGCTTGTTGTATTGCAATATATAATAAATTTGAGACAGTAGCTTTATGGTGCAAGTTGTAATTTTAAATTTTATGATACAAACTGACCATCTGTAGGAGCCTGACCACATAACCTAAGCCATTCTGTGTAGACTATAATGTTAGTACCTCTGAATTACGGTGAAATTATGATTTAAACACACAATTAGATAGACCAGGTCCTCACCAATTCTCAGCTGTCTGAATTACTGCTGAACAGCCTAATAAACATAGAGCACGTAGGCTTCCATTCTGCAAAGCTTTTAAGAATGTTCTTAAGTTTGCCTGTAATCAACAAAGCACCTGTTACAATTACTATGACTCAGAGACCAGTCTTGGACCAGAAACCCGTTGTGCTTGGCACTGCATGAACAGAACAAAACCCTGTTGCTCGGGGACCACTGCCTCTGAGCCTGCTGTGTAGGGATGGAGTGCTGGCATGAGGCCAGGCTTTCTTAGGAAGCTCTGAGGGACATAAGGTATTGACTATTGAACTGTGAAAACACTGCACCCAACTGCCAGATTGTGACACTGAGTAAGGGAGCAGAAAAGGACCTTGCATCAATCAGTAGGTCACCTTCAGCGGACAGCAGGAGGAGGATTCCAGGTACTCCTGTCCTGGTGGCAAATGCCTCCTGCCAGGATGCTGACCTGGCCTAGCTGCAAAATTGCTTTCTTTATTGTCTATTATGAAAGAAATCTAAAGCTTTAATTTCAGTACTAACTCTTTGTGGAAGTCTGTGTGCTTTTTAAGAAGAGATCAGCATCGCAGGAGAACTAATCCCAAGTCCCTGGCTATATGTGGTTCAGATAGTTTGTTAAGCAGCTCCAGTGGTTGGAGCTGTACAGATGAAGGTGTATGACTCCCAAAACAAGGAATATTTGGACAGGCAGTACCAAACTTCCTTGGAGACTCCTGGTAACTTATGCTGAAATATTTGTAGTTGGCTTTTAAAAAAATTTAAGCTATTGATGCATTAGGATTCAAAATCAATAGCAGACACAAGACTGCACTGTGCAAGGTGCTGTACTGAGTTCAGGATAATCTCTCTCTTAGAAAGGGATCAAATAATTTCCGGTGGTGCAGGGCAACAGGTAGATCTTGCCTACCCCAATAACAACACAAGAGATCTTGGAAGCTTCCTCAAAAATGAAAGAACTAAAAAAAAAGAAAAACAGAGAAGAAGGGCAAGCAGAGGCTAGTGCAATGAGGCCATGCTCAGTTTATGGGGTTGTCTTTTTAGATAACACTGATCATCAGCGGGCCATTCAGTAAAGAACAGGAGTAGCGGGGTTCTTGCCCTGTGAGCTGAGCAGCAGATAAAGAGCTGGTGAGCTTGTACCCAGCAGCCTCAATAACTGTGCTGTTAACAGCCTTGTGCTGCCTCCTCCTTACCTAGGCTTTAGCTACAATTAGAAGTAAAAACATATCCCAGGGAGAGGGAGTTGTAGTCACTGCTCACTCATGTCAGTTGATGGAGGATGGCGATGGGGAGAGCAAACAAGAAAAATGCCATTTCCAGGCTGTGAAAAGGCTCTCTCCTACCCCACACCTGGCCCAGCATGACCACAACAAGCTAGGTGGCATGGCAGGGGGTTGTGAAATAGCTTCCAGCTCCCTGTTCGCCCTCCAGATTGACTGAGCTCCTCCTGTGATTGTGCACTTATAACACTAGTTGTAGAGAGCTCCAGAGAACAGGAGTCCAGATCATCACACAGTTGGAAGAACCATTAGTTTTCTCAAGTCATAATTATCTCTGGTACTGCATTTGTGTCCTCTTCCCTGTCTCGTTTTCACACTCTGGTTACTGAGTAGATGCAGATGCCACTTTGTTCCATGTGATTTATAGCCAGTAGCTAATGTTCAGTTATAATTCCCCATTTTAGACATGAAAAATAGCCTGTAATGCTCAACACAAGGGCCTCTCAACAATGATATATAATTTAAAAATTAACATGAGGACAGAGGAGACATGGGATTTTGAACTAGGGACTCTCCCATTCAAAGGTTAAATCTCTACAAGGTGAGCTAAAGGAATTAGTTGAGTTATTAAGTAAATGCCTCTGTTATATTTTCCCAGCACATTAGCTATTGCAGCCTTTTCCAGTTCAGCTGTGTTCAGCCCCAGCATGTTCAAAGTGCAAATGCTCATAGCACTGTATTCACACATTTGGTTTTTTTCAATGTCAAACAAACTGGAGCTTTTCAGAGCCAAAGGTCAAAGTGGAGGGCCCTTAAGAAAATCTCTTGGGAAATTATGTGATTGTTCTTATGTCTTTACTGTATATAAAATCAGGCTTTATACATGGCTCACCCTTTCTAAGCATCTTAAAACTATAAATGAGTCATGACTCATTCCTGCAACACCTAAATTATATAAGTGGTCTTGTTAATTTACTGGAATATCTTGCATAACTAATCATTTCCAGGATCAAACTCTGAAGCCTCTGAACTGTGAAGAGCTGCTTTAGGAACGGAGAAGTTAAATCCCACCTCACACAATGAGTCAAGAGCAGAACAAGGGACAGAACCTCTACCACCAGATGTGCTCTGCCAAATGCCAGCCATGAAGCCCTCTTTTGGCAAAGCTCAGCAACTCAGAAAATATGCAGGGAGAACAGGGAGTATGGAGAGGAAAAGAGTTTGCCTCTGGAGAGCTTTTGGAGATGGCATTCCTTTCCTGTCTGTTTTCTGTTCACAATAAGATATAGCTCATATCCTAGGTGTCTCCTGCTGTACTCTGGTTAACGCCGTCTCACTCCAGTACCAAATATTACATTTATGGATTACAAATTTATTGACATTTGCATCAGATTTCACCTGATCAACAGGAGCTTTGGCTGCCAAAGGGAATTATTATGGAAGATTTCAACAGCCATGGGAATGCCAAAAAGGTCATTAACTCATAACAGAAAAACAATGTGTTTATAGCGTTCATACATTTAGTCTTGCCAGTAAATCTTCTGGTTGATGCTTGGACCACCTACTGATGATACTCAAAGAGAAAGAGAAACAGGGAGAATTGAAGAGATGAATTAAATTAAAACCAAATGACATGAAGCCTGGCACAGTGGGATCTTTACTTTTCTACTCTATGAATCCAGAATAAGCAAAAAACCAAAACAAAGCACAGTGGCTTGACTTTATCTAAGTTAATTCCCTCCATATAGGCAGGGCTTAACTAAATAATCCTGAGTAATGTGCGCACCCCACATTATTGCATGCAATTTGTATGTGGGAGGTGCAGGATTCCAAAAACATATGGCACATGGAAAACAAATGACAGAGTGTGCTTTTACACTCATTTTGGCTGTATGTATCACTCTTGTTGATATTTTTTTCCAGACATGAAATATGAGTGTAGGAACTTTCACCCTAATCTCTTTGGAAAAATACTGAGAATTATTTTTTCATGCATTTGTGATTTATAGAAGAAGGCCACCACATAATTTCTGGGAGCACAGATAATGTTTTAAAAAAACGGATCAAATAAACAGAATTACCTCCCCCATCTTTTTTTCCCTGGATGACAAACCTGGGTCTTGCACCATAAAAAAACCCAAGGCCAACAGATTAGGGCTCCATAGGATTATGGAGGGAAGTGAATTACTGAACTGGAAGCCCACCCACAGCCTATCTATCTGTGCATGTCTAGTCAAGCATGAGCTTCACTGAGGACTGATCCACACACAGCTGTTGGTCCCTAAGCTAAGCAAGCATGAAGTATTAAGTTTGCCCTTCTTCAGTGGAAGAGTGGTGTGTTCACATTGAACGCAGACAGAAACAGGCCACAGTATTGTCATATCCCAGAGAGACTCTTATTCTGCGATGTCCCTTGGGACGCAGATCAAGAGGTGGGTAAAAAGCAACGTCAGTCTTTTTAATGGCCCTGTAAAGAAAGTTGGTAGCTATGAGGATGTAGTCTCAACAGTGATCATTGTCAGTAGCTTGTCTTTCCCCCAACCCCAATTGAGTTGATGTTGCATAGCCATTTCCGTGCTTGGAGCATCAATGCCTGTGTGGCTATGGGGAGACTGTACAGAGATTGCATGGAGAGCAGCAGTGGGCAGAGACAGGAAACTGGGCAGAAAGGTCCTTCTAAAGCTTGGCTTGAAATAAGAGAGAAGTGGAGAGGTGGAGCAGTGTGCTAGAGATACATATCAGCAGCTGGGCACTGCAGGAGGATATCAGTTATGTGGACTGAGATAACTGGTTCCAGGTAATCTGTGTGGCTCATGGTATATACTTGTGGGTTTTCAGAAATAGGTAGTGTTTGTGATTTTTCATTAAATGACTGTGAAAACAGCAGTTTCACATTTGAGATTTCAACAGTACTCCAAGAGGAGAGGGGAAAACCACTTTTGTCTGCACTCAGAGTGCTTTGGGGGTTTAGAAAAGCTGAAAGCAAACCCAGAAGGGATCAAACTAGTATTTTCCATGTGCAACAGAACAAGCAGGTCTGCCTCTAAGTTGCAGGTCCATGCTAGTATAAGCTCTGCAGTAAGACTGCAAGTCCTGCTCTGCATACAGTTGAAAGAGAAAACTTTTGATGGTGACATTTTTATTGCATCATGGGAAATCCCCAGCAAAAGCCAGAGAATGGGATAAAGTGCAATGCCCTTAAGTCTGGGGCTTGATATAACTTCTACACTCTGGGTGTGATTCCTTCTTTAGCCATGTGCAAAGAGCAAGTGTGAAGGCTCAGCACCAGTCTGACTGCCGTGGGCTGGTTTGTACATTCTCTGTTCCCTGCCTTGGGATGGGCACCTCCAGATCTCACCCCAAGAGGCCTCCTTGTTGTGCCCAAGTTCCTGCAGCTATCAGGAAGGACTCTTGTATGTTCTCTGCAGCTCTGGGAGCACAGGGGAATAATCTTCTCCAGCTGAAGGTGTCGCTGAACTGTCAATCTGGAGGCTGGGAGAGTGACAGACACCATGTCTGTCCTGTTCTTACACTCATACTGGTCATGGTCAGATACAAGATGGACATATTGACCTTTGATGTAACCCTGTATGACTCTTCTGATGTTATTACATCGCTACTATTCAGTTTTATGAGAAAAGCTGAAAAGTGTCATAAAGAAAGTCTTAGGAGTGTTCAGCTGTTGGGCACATCTCCTGTTACAAAGGATTGCACATACTTAGGGCTAGGGAATAGAATATGAACACAAAACATGGCAATCGTTCACTTATAGCTGGAGGCTACAGGCTCCACAGCACAGAGACAGCTCAGCCTGGCAGTGATGCAGAGAGAAAATATCCCAATGGGGACCAGGGAAGTTCCTTCAAGAACCAGAGCTTTTGAAGCTTGAGGGACTGCATGGCACAGGCAGTGTAACATGACCTCAAATGTTTCCAGACAGAGCAGAGCACTACTGGGAAAGGCAGAAGAGGGGAACAAAAGAGAATCTGGAGGTCATGGCCTTCCTGATGTCTCTATTTTGGGTGAGCTTGAAGGCTGAACCTTCTTGGCTCTCCAATGCAGCCCAAACCCACCATTTTCATCACCTGCTGCAGCTCTTGCACAGTTGTGTTAATCATGGATGAGCATGAGAGTAGAAAGGGAAACTGGAAGATGCTGGGAATGCCCTGGTAAACCATGTCCCCATACCCTTGTCTTTCTCTTCCTGGCCTGCTTTGCCTTGCAGCTGCTGCTGTGTTCACACAGTTTCCATGCTGTCACTTGATAATAAATTGAAAAGATATTGTTGAGGTACAGGGACATGGGGACTCTGAGAATCCAATCACTCTGAGGTCTGTGATCTTCTGCAGTACAGGCTCCCCAAAGGACGAACTCCTTCTCCTTCACCTGGACTCCCTCCGCTGTAGCAACGCGCTGAGGCAATGGTCTTGGCTGGCCTGAGGAAAGGCGGATGAGAGGAGGCAGCGACTGCCACCGCCCAGACCACTCTGTTGCTTGATCCAATGTAGCTTCTGGAGGAGGTGGAGTGGAGGGAAACAACCACATCAAAGCCACTCTAGCCATCTCTCCTTTCCCTTCAAAAATGTCACTGTGGCACTCTCCACTCTCTATAACAATGTTTATCATTGTTCTTCGATTGTCTGGGACAATAAATGGTTAGAAATGAGCATATATCACCAGGAAATCTCTGCCTGCCCCTTCCCCCAAGCAGTGTCATAAAAACGTACAAATTCACATTAATAATGAAGTGCATTTCCCCGAGAAGCCACTGTGTATCTCAGGGAGAGCAGGCAAGGTGGCAGTTGCTGCAGAGTTTCCTATTAAAGAGCAGAGCAAATACTCATAAATCTGATGAGGGGCCAAAGCACATGTTAGGGCTGTCTCCCTCTTAATGGAACCTTTTCTGAAATGAAAAAAATATATATCTCGATACATTCAGGGTATTCATTAGAGATGACAACCTCCTCCACTCCCCCGTCCTTCCCTCCCCCATTCCTGCATGTGCTGACCCCTGGCAGAAGAGCTGGCGCTCAGTGCTGGCAGGGAGGGATTTCAGAGGGGAGGAGGAACTGTTTGGTTTTAATAAAGGGATTGTGTAAATTTACTACAATGAAAAAGTGCCCTCTTGGCCCCATGTCTCCCTCCTTCCCTCTGCTCCAGCAAGCTGCTGCCATTCCCTCTGTCTCCGACCCCGATGTACCCTCCTCTTGGCTGCCTGGTCTCAGCCATGCCCCGTGGCCATCCCGTCTGTCCATCTGCCAACAGAGCCAGTGCTACACCCCACAGCAGGACCCTTCTTGCAAACTTGTGTGTAAGAAACCTTTCCTGCCACCTCACATGTTCAAGGGCTTGGCCAAATCTTGCTCTTGGGAAAATGCAATTCTCCAGACACCAGGAGGTGGCAGGATGAATGTCAGTCCCCTTGGCTCTCTCAGGGGCTGTGTTCTTGCTACTTGGTGCAGTGCCTTAATGTTATCACAGGCTGGAAACCCAGAGTCTGCTGCCCCTTTCCTGAAGGTGAGATGCTCTTGAAAAAGAAACACCACCACATTTAAGACAGTTCTGTGCTGCGTGTTGTTTGTGCTACCTTACTCGTCTTCTCATGGGCAGTATCCTGAGTTAGAGCCGCATTGGTGTAAATCCTTCATGACTCTGCTGATGTGTGAAAACTGGTGTAAAGGTGTGATCCTTCCTCAGCCAACAGACCCTGCCTAGATGCACAGACCCCGTTCTGAATCAAGGAGAAGGGAAGAGATGGCAGAACACGGCCTGAACACTACAGCTTAATAATCATGAATTATCTGTTCATTATCCTAATAAATAGTGAAAAATCTCTTCCTCCTTTCCTCCTCCCATAAAGCTGTAACTATAATTTTCCTCATTTTCCATCTGTACTCCATCATATTTGCACTGAGTGATCATCCTGCTAAATTACATTATTTTTATTGAAAGGTGCTTTTGAGGGCTGGATACCACTCATGTCTTTTCCTTTTGTTATTGATCTTTGCTATTTGATTGCTGAAGTCTAAAATGTATAAATAAGGCTCAGATACCTTTCCTTTAAAATCTCGCTGTGTAAAAATGTTCTGCTATAGATAATGAAGGCTGTAGCATTTAATAATATCAGATGCAGCAAGGAGAAGGCAAGATTTTTATATCCTTATGAATACTGAATGCTTGAGAAGGTAGGTGCTATTCAAGGTCAGTTAAAATCTGGTCAAATACTTAAGAAGTTGCTGTTTCTTTGTGAGCAGAAAAGTTTCTGCCTTTTGAGGGCAGGAACTGTCATATACAGTATGTTCATACAGAGCCTAGAAACAATACGGGTTGACCTAGTGGGTCGGATGTGCTAATGCAATGTTAAATAATACTGATCTTAATAGGAACCTGTAGTATTCATAAAAAGCCAGTAAATCTGCCCCGATATATCTGTGCTGACACACTCTGATGTATCATCTGGCTTGACCCCGCTCTCAGGGAAGCCAAAAACACACTATTATTGGTTTTACAAGCACTACTGCTAGATTGAAAAAATGCTATCCAGGAAAATTTTGAAGATTTAAAAACGCTAAAATAAAAAAATATCCTGATCTACAACTTGGGGAAACAGTGATAAATTTCTAAGGATGAGGGGAATTGAGGCTTCACCAGAACAGGACTATTTTGAGGGACAAGTGATTGATTGGAGGATGGGCTGCGGATGGGCTCTGTGTCTGTCCTCCAGCACAGTGGAAGGCCAACCTGTTCCTCTTCCTATTCCTTTTCCTTTCTCCTCCTCATGGTGCTCAAGAAATTCACCCAGTTTATCCCAACAAAAGTTGATTTACAAATGGGACTTCCTCACCTCACAGAATTTTTTTACCATTGAGATGCCATCATTTTCTAAATACATGCTGTCAGAAAAGTCCCATTCAAACTGAATAACCAAGGCTTTCATCGCAAGGAACCCTCTCTTTCTGGCTGGTGACATGGTGAGCAGAACCCTCAGGTTTCTGGTAAATTTTGCTTACAAAATTATGGTGGACACAACTACGGGCAGTTACATCCCAGCATGTCTGATTCTCCTGAAAGGGTCTCTAAGTTTTTAATGTTTGCTGGTAAGAAGAAATGAAAGACGAAGAGCAAGCTAAATTCTCGACAATATAGTTTTGGACTACTAATTCAAGCAATTGTCCTTGCCCATGTAACACCAATATTGGCTAATAGTGGAACATAATGTTCAGATCAGCTCCTACTGTTTCAGAGGGATAAGAAAATAAAATCCACAGAAGAAAAAAAATCTTCTATTTTGGTATACTTAACACATACAGTTATCTACGTGTCCTATATATCATTTAACAAATTGCTTTGCAATTCTTACAGGGCGTGGTATAATGACTGATTTAAAATCACTGCATTGCTTAAACTGCATTGTTCTTCATCAAGTTGAGTCATTTTTATGTGAAGTGTCAAGCTCTCTAACAAATAACTGCTGCCAGACAAATCAAGTTCCTCATCTTAAAGCTACGGCTAAATAGTTTATAGCTTTAATCTGCTCACTGAGGTGTGCAGTCTATGACAGTAATTATAAATGCAAGGAGAAATTATAGCTGAATGCTTTAACTGCATTAGGAGCCATTTGATGAACAATCATGATTGCCTGCTCATTTTCAACAATAGAGGGCAAGTTAGTGTCAGTGCATTAGAGGATTTTCAGTTCTGCTCTGCTCTTTCTTCCATTTACCACAGAATGTCAGTTGTCTCCTATAAAGTAGAAAAAAAGCACTGTAGAAGCTTTAAACTTGATGGTTAAAAAAAGACAAAGGAGGAAACAGAGAGAAAAACTGTTTATCATTATGACTCATTTTTTTTTGTTTTGCAGCAGCCTTACTTTCAAATTAGTTCATCTCAGGTAGCTGCTTTTTTACTTATCAGGGTCTTTTGAAGAAGAAATCTCCCCAATCAAGTTGGTAAATTTGACTCTATAGAGACTTGTTTCTATTAAAAGTTGTAGATAAGACCACAGACTGCCTCAGTTACCGACCAGTTTATAGACAATCTCACCTGGCTTTAAAGTGAAAAATACAATTCTGCCTCGTCTTTTTTCTCAGGAAAGCATAAAAACTCTAATGTAGTTGAAAAAAATGAACAAATGTTCTTCAAAGGTATAAGTCAACAGACAAATTACTTCTAATTAAAGCCACGTTCCCTAATGTTCGTGGGTTTTCTTTGAAGAATAGCAATAAAAACAAATTTGAAGCAGGTTAAATGAAAGAGAATAGAGATGTCTTATTGTTGTATATTGCACATAATTTTGCATTACATTACTAAACTCATATCAGTTAGAAGAACTCAAGAAAACAGCAAAGATGACTATTAAACAGATATATGTCTTTACATTTAAGAAAAATTTATAGCAAATTTCTTACAAACAGCCTCACAGAGGTCTTAAAAATAAATCCATATACATAACACATTTTTTACAGTACTAACCCAGATTATGAATTTATATTTTTAATGATAGCTAACGCTTAAAAATATAACCTTTAACAGTAAATTTCATTGAAATATAGAAAGTATTTTATGTATTTCTATACTTTGAGTACTCTTTCCACTGTTTTATTTCCATTTATTTCCATATATTTTATCTATTTTCATTTCTATTTACTACAAAATTGCCTAGAAGAAGTAAACATCAAAGCACGTGTGTGTTTTAAGAATCTCAATATGCTTTATATTTCTTGTTCCTAAATACTGTGTTCTCCTCTATGTTACTATTCGAATGTATACTGAATCTTAAAAATAGCATGGTAAGAATAAGTAAACTCTGAAAATCCCTGTTATTTGATTTAGTCTCCTTGCAGATCCTGGGAAGAAACCATATGAATAAACTCTGGCCTTCACACTTCTAACGTAGTCAGAACTTCAGGAGGCTTACAGCTCCAAAACTGTAATAAAATCTTTACAATGCTATCCAAAATACCCCATCATTTCATACAATTTGTGCTATCATGCATACCGACTAAAATTGTAGTTCCAGATAACAGTGCTATCACTCTGTCATTGCAATTTAAATATATTTTTTCAAAGGTAAGATACAACCTGCATCTTGATATAAATTAGAAATGGATGAGTATTAAGAGGACAGCAATTTCTCGGTACCAAAGGCAGGAAGGACAGTATCTTATTTATGTAGTTCCATATCACCTGAATAATACCCGTGATGTGTCTGTGCAGGTTATTACAATGCAGAAACCATGTTTTTTCCCTTGGAGATTTTTTTTTTCTTTGCATTTGTTCCCCAAACCCTCAGAAATAGTAATGTGTTTATAAAGGTGGGTGTTTGGTTTGCCTCTTAGTAATAACATGGTGCTTTTAAGACCAAATTTGAAACATTTGTCATGTATTAAGCCATGAATGTGCCAAAATAGCTGTTATATTAATATATTTGGCAGATAGCTTTTGTTTGATAGTACCCAAATTATTGGTTTGCTCAAATATCTCCTGTGTGAACACTATGAATGTCAGAGTCTTAACAATTATTAACTGGTAGGGAAGGAAATAAAGTATGGTATATTTTCCCTAACCAATCTCTTGTAGCTTTCTGATATTTTGTCAGGTATGTTGATTTTGAATGGTCAGATAAACAAGGAACATTTATTTGTTGAGTCCCAATGTTGGGTTAAAAATGCCAAAAAAACCACTTAAGACTATTAGCCCTATTTAGAAAGCAAACTCCTTTTGAGATAGACAGAATTTTTGCTGGCTGAAATATGCAGAAAGCATAAATCTAGTCAAATGCAGACAGCACGTACAAGATGTATGCAAAACTTAAATCTTATTGCACTTGAATACTGACGTTATACGCTATAGCTTCTATTACCCACCCCAAAGTAACCCTTTGATTAGTGGTTTAAATTATTCAAAAGTAGCCTTTTTAATGGAGCTTAAGTGATGCATAGTCCTTGTGGTGGCTCTGGACACAGAGTGTTTCTTAAAGCTTCATGAATATTTGCAGCAAACAAATGCGAAATCTTCATACAAATGGGTATTCATCCTCAAAGTGCCTGCACCCTCAATTAGCCAGAGAATAGCCACAATAGCAGGTGGCGTAAGTGACAACTCACAACACATCTTTGACTGTCTGACGAATTCATTCTCTGAATGTTATTCAAGTAAAGAACACGTTGAAGAAAATCTGAATCTGCACATGATTATTCTGTGAACAGAAGCAGAGCCCGAGTCTGCTGGAGAAGTTGTTGGGAATGACTAACAGAGCTTTCCTGGAAATAAACTCGTTAGAACAAAAAACTTCTATTTGGACTTTTAGTTGGTGTTCTGCATATTTATTTAAATCAAGAATATTCAAGTTTGTGAATCAAGTAAAATTAAAAATGCAAAAATTGTGTGTCATCTGAATTTTACATTACATGTTATAAACATTGGTTGTGGCAGTACTTCGGTCAGTGTATCTTTCAGCAAAAAATAGCAACACTAACGTAAAAGTATCCTACTAACAGGTCTTTGAAATATTAAGCTTGTAAAAAATCTAGCTGGTTTCTCAATTAAGCATTAAACCTCCCCAGGTTATACGAAAACTTGCACCAGTCGATGTTTATGGCTTGACTAGCACTCCCACCAACATGAAACAAAATATAATCAATCATCTTAAAGATTAAAAAAGGAATGATGGAGTTAAAATGATGCGACAAAAAAAAGGCCACTCACAATAGTAAGTGTTTAAGTAAGTGCAAAATATTAAAATATTTTACAAAATTGAATATCCAAATATCAACAAAGGAATAACTGAGCTTCTAGATGCAAACTGCTTAAGAGATATTTGTAAATTCTTGAAGTTCGATTTGAGATTATGAGAAACCTGGAATAATTAAGATTTTGCTAATTTGATATTTAAATTGTCTTGTTTTCCCCCATGAAAACCAGATTTGCTGGTGTGCTAGCCTGAAAGAGGTAATAATCTTTTTACTTTCAGTGCTTTTTTCTGCTTTTTCCATTCTCATTGCAAAGAGTAGCATTTAGTTGTTGCATTCTACATTGAAGTGCATAGGATGTAAAATGATTAATTCTTAGAAACCAAAAAGAGAGTGAGAACCGGGAAAGTAGCTATTTTGAAAATATTAATAAGAAGCAACTTTTCTATGCAGGGCAATGTTGTTATGCATTTACCAAGCTCTCTTTTTGAAAACATTATCAAATGGATACGTACATGCAATCAGATTAATGAAGCAAGAGCATATTATGCATTTTATACGGTTTTCCTACATTTAAGAAAGTATGAATGCCTTACGAAGCCTCCTCAAAATGATGACATTTAAACTCGCTATAGAGCATGCATACCTTAAGAGTTATTCTTCATCCACTTCTGCTACAAATTGTGAATGGTGTTCTGGTGACTTGCTGTGTGTTTTGCTTAGATGAAGTTTTACTGCATGTTTGCTCGCAAATGTCCGACAGCACAACTTACATTTGAACTTAGAGTCTGTGTCCTCTTCTCCAGCTATTGTTTCAGGAGATCTTTGAACTGAAACTCTGGAGATTTCTTGCTCTACCTTGGTTTGCTGCTCCACAGCCAGCCTGTTCATGTCTTTCATTTGGAAACCTAGATGAGATTCTAAGTGGCTAATGTAAGTAGATGGGGTTCGAAACTGAGATGCACAGTCGCTGCAATAAAAGACTGGATGTCCTTTGTCCATGTTTTTCAAAAATTTTGTTCCTCCGGTTTTCCTAAGTTGGTATTTGACGTTGGCCAACCAATGGCTGATGGTGGTCATTGACAGTCCAGTAAACTTTGAAATCTGCATGCGCTCTTGTGGGCCTAGATCTGATAATAAATATTTACCTTCAGATGTCTGGAAGAGGCTGGAAGCAAACTGAGCTTGCAAAATGAGAAGATGCTGAGGGTTCCAGTTTGACTGTCTGCCCTTCCTTTTATGCAGAGTGGAGACTTCTGTTGAGACATCCTCAAAGCGTCGGACATCTATTTCCAATTTCATAGATGGGATCCTTGAAGATGCAGCAGGTTTTGGTGTAGTAGCTTTGGGAAGAACTTTGACCATGTCAGCGATGTCAGACAGAGCATGTTTTTGGGGTGGAGAAGTACAAGATTGTGCTTGAGCTGATTCAGCTTTCTTGCCTTTCGATTTGGTCAGGTCAATAGGCTGATCATTGTTTTCAAACAAATAGTGCCTGGATACACTTGCAGGCTTTGGTGGGGTTGGAGCAGGAGATAAAACTGGCTTCTCCATCATATTTAGATTAGGTTTGTGGAACATAGAAATTGTGCTAGAGCTGGGGCTGGAGTTGGATTGAGGCTGTAAAGGTTCAGTGGCTTTGCCCAAGTGATTATTCAGTACTGACTGCAGAGCACTGAGAGGGCTGACACAAGGCAGTTCAGACGAATGGTTGGCAGCAGCACAACCATTACTAAGAGCAGCTGCTGTTGGTTCCTTGAGGACTGCCTTTTCTTTTCCACTGTCCTCTTTAATTTTGTCTTCTTCTTTCAAGGGACATGGTTCTGTCTTTTTTGGCTCCACAGAGGCTTCAGATTTGAGGAGAGGTTCTCTCTCACTCTGGTTGAGTGAGGCAGGCTCAGCTTGGATGCCCTCTTTAGCATACTCCTTTTGTACCTCCTCCTTGTCATCAGTTTCCTTCTTCACTTGAGTGCACTGGGCCACATTTGCTGAGATAGGGACCAGAGGCATGACCTTCCACTTTGGAGCTATGGGCCTTAATTTATTGGTGATCGTTGGCCTGATTTGCAGTACTTGCGAGCCCACAGGCAAAGACGGCTTAGCTCCTTCTGAGAGCTGATAAGCTGCATGGATGCTGGGATATGCACTCCAGCTTGGTGCTCCATTTTGAGCTTTATTGATGGCAGTTGTGACAGTGTTCTCCAAGGACTTTAAAATGTCCCCACCACCCTTTGAACCATCTTCTAAATCTTCTTCTCTGAGGTACTGGTATTTCATTGTGGGATCCAGTGGTTTCTGAAGAGCATCTTCATACTCTTCAGTTTTTACTGCTTTCTCATCTTTGTTTGCATCATCAGCTTTATCTTTTATACTTTCTTTTTTTAGTTCAGAGGTGGGAGCTATGCATTCTGCAGATGATTTACTGGTTGATTTTGAAACCGGGCTGTCATTGGCTGGTGCTTCAGACAGTGATTGCATTTTTTCCACAGCTAAAGGATCCAGAACAAGCTGCTTTCCTTTCTTTGAAGCTGAACTTGTGACTTTCAAGAAATGCCCAGTGACCATCATATGGGTTGTAAGCTGCTGCAAGGTGTCATGGGAACTTCCACATTCCATACACTTCAAAATCTGGGATTTGCAGGCCTCAAACTGCCATGTATAGCTGGCGCCGTTCTGGTAGCCATAGCGGTTGTTAGATGATAACTGCAGGTTCGCATTCTTCTGAGGAGAAAAAGTGTCTGAGAAAGACCCCGTCGTGGAATCAGGGGAACAAGGCCTGTTAACATCAAACACGCGTTTCTTTGCTGGAGTGACCATTTTTGAAGAAATGGTTGGTACCGGCTCCTTCAAAGGCACTTTTTGGTAATGTTTTGTTTTTATCATATGAACACTCAGATCTTGAAGGGAATCAAAAGAGTCACCACAGAACATACATTTCAGAACTTTTTGTGCATCTTCCTTGTCCATGTCCTGGAAAGCCCTTTTTCGGGGCTTTGAGTAGCTGGTAGGTCTGTGCTTGTCCTTTTTATGGTTGTCATCTTGGTAGTGACCTGTCTCATTCATATGAACTGTTAGCTCTACCAACGTGTCATAGGCAGCGCTGCACTGCCGGCACCGAAACCGGCTGGCACCCGTGAAGACAGTTCCACACATTTTGCTGCTCTGCCTGTAGAGCTGGACCGAGCTGAACAGGTTGGGTTTTGAGACAGGTCTGGAAGGTAAATTCTGCTGTAAGCTTTTTGACAGTGCATCTTGGTGCCAATCAAAATCAGCTTTGTTCCCTCCATTTCTGTTGTCACAACTCCTCTTTTCAGAGTTAGACAACTTGAAACCCAGCCCTAAGCCTGTCCAGTAAGAGTCTGACAGTATGTTGGCATAGACCGCTGTCATTTTATCCATGCAATTGTGTGCTTCATTCTGGGCTTTGGGATGGGTGCTGGTTTTTGGGTCCTGTGGCTCTCTCGAGCAAATGCTTTTAATATCTGCCACATGGTCACTACCATCACTTAGTAGTGATTCATTTTCTGCATCCTGGTTAGATATATGACTGACAGGGGAATTCTGGTAACTAAAGTTCCCTTTCTGCTCAGGACCCACTTCATGCTCCTCATCCGTGCCAGTGTCATTGCTGCCCTGGAGTTGAGCAGTTGAATTGTTGTCATCATCATCTTCTTCCTCCTCCTTTATATCTTCCTCTTCCTTTAAATCTTCCTCTTGGACATAACCTGAAACATAATGTCAATATATGAAATAAATTGTTAAAGGACCATACTGCAGTTCAAGCTTTCTAGTTTCTCTATGTGTTTTCTTCACCAGACTTCATTTCAATCTACAACTTCAATGCTTTTTAGTTCGGGAAGTTAAAAAAGCCAAATGATGTTTCTTTTTGCAAAGGTTGCTCCATTTTATTGGCAGATGATCATAATTCTTTATAACTGCCAGTTAATAATTCTCCTGTCATGGGAGTATAATTCTAACTGCCCCATGTGGGACAGTTGGAAAATTCATATGTAAGAATTTAAAGTTTATACTAAAAGCTTCAATTCTATTATATATATATGGGGTTTTTTATCCACAATGAAAGAAAGTGTAGTATTGGCAAGGAACACAAGGAAAATAACTGCCATAATCTTCCTGGTTCAAAACATCATCTAGGTACCGTAACCTTTTGCCTTTTGATCACCTAAAAATGCACTTTAAAATGTACACAAATAATTTATATGTCAAAATACAACATCTGAAACTGCTAACAGGCATAAATGGAACTCTCTTGTTTATAAACGTAATGTATTGTGCACCGTAAAAGCAAATTGAGTTTCACTAAAAATAAATCCATAAATTTCAGGGCAAGAACCCTTGGAAGTTATAGAAGAGTATTAGGATTTGACAGAGGTGGACCAAAGTTAACTGTAAAGCCAGAAAAGTAAAACAAATCTAGAAATATTTTCTTTGACAAATTCTTTAATTAATAAGATGAATTTGATACTGGAAGAGCTGCAAATTTTAAAATTAATTAATGATTTAAATTTTTTTCCTGGTCTTATATCAGCAGTAATTCTGCCTAAGTTATAGGAGATAAACTGGTTACAAACAGACTAAAGAATTAGAGAAGAGGATTTTTAGGGGTGAGCTGGCTCCATTGCAGCCAGCGGATAAATTCACAGTGACTCAACACAGCCAGCAGATCACAAGAAGGGGTGTAGCAGAACGAGTGGTTCAGTATGTTTTTGCAAAATCCCAGTGTAATTTTTTTAACAGCCACTGCAAAGCTGTCATGCACAATGTAAGCAGACATTGATAAAATTCACTGTTATTGACAGGCGCTCATCAGAACTAAATGTTGATTTCAGAAGCACAGATCTTTGCAGGAGATAAGTTGACAAGTTCTTCCAGCTGGGCACAAACACAGTGCCATTAACCAGTGACTGCGTGCAGCCTCAGGAAGTACCAAAGTACTTGTGTTTCCTTACAATCTAGCTTTTTGTGTCAGGTAAGAATGTAAAAAAAAAAATTACCAAAACCCCCAAATCAAAGCTGCCCTTAAAAATAACTAAGCAGATATAAAATAAAGTTCTAGTACTCTGTCCTGGTTTGAGCTAGAACAGCCCTAACCCGTTACATACTCATAATTGTGAAGTAACCCTAAAAGCTCAGAAAGCACAAGGTAAATGAGCCTAAAAGTTTTACTTGTTTAAAATCCAATCCCTTCCAATCTTCTGAGAAAAGCCATTTTATGGCTCTTTGAGAACCTGGCTCATTTTGCTCCCTTGAATTTGGTTCTCCTGAACAAATGATATCCTTTAAGCAAATCAAAAGGGATGGGCAGAAAAGGTAGAAGCATTTATATTAACATATGGACAAAGCCCCCTACAGTTTTTTCAGATATGTGTTTCAATTTTTCAATCTATTTGCATGTGTATCTCACCCCTTTGAACACATGCTTACCATCAAGCCAAAGAGATGAACCAGAACTAGCAGAACTCTTTCCTGGATGAAGCTGTGGTATAAGAAGAGGGAAACGATGACTCTGTCTGTGGATGGGCTGAGACATCCATGTGAGTCATCTTTCCTCTCCCCTTCCCACAGTCTTAGGACCTGCACAGATCACACCAGCTTAGATCTTGGCTTGGCTTACTCCAGGGGTGCTAGCAGGCAGGTTCACAACAGCAGTGGCTATGAGCAAATGACCTGGACATAATTTTAGCATGATAAAATAAGAATCACGTAGAAAGAACAGTATGTTCTTCAGCAACGAAGTTAAATATTAAGTGTTAAATACTAAAAAATAAGCCTTTTAGTACTTTGTTAGGGTACAGCAAATATTAGTAGCCCCATCTACAGATGATCAGACTGAGGCAGGCAGCAAAGACAACACTAAGAACAAAATATTTTTTTCTTCTCCCTAATATTTCCCCTAATAACCAGACAATAATTTCCACGTAGCCCTTTCTGAGCTTGTATGTTTTTCAGGGGGACAAGGAGAACGGAGGGACACGGAGGCAGCAAAAGCTCCTACACGTCATGAGTAGTAACCTTGTTAAACAAGCAGCACGATCTGATGAGCAGGACTGCCATGGTTCTCGCGGTGTTAGAGATACTGTACAGCGTAGGTAGCGATGCTGGCCCCTTGCCAGGATGTATCACAGTGCCAGGCACATTACACCGAGGAAAACGAAAATAAGGATGGAATCCAATGAAGGAATCAGACAAAACAGACAACAAATAGCATTCACACAGTTTTGGGTCGGTGCAAATTTGATTCTCCATTTCAGCCCCAATTCTTTGAACACTATTAACTCATTTTTCACCAAAAGGTAATTTTTTCCTTTGGAAGATACATACAGTAGTTTCTTCCTCACAATATCCTTTGTCCTTCTAAAAGGATTTACTAGGAGAAGCAGAAGTACCAGACAGCTGCACATCCCCCACAATACAGATAAAATTTTCTGCTTAATTAGGCATTGACATGTTTACTATAACCTTTACAGAAGAGTAACTCGTGCTGAGAAATCTTCTTTTCTGTGTGTCTATATAAGATACAGACACAATCTTATGAAAGTGGTAAAAATAACTTATTGGAAAGCACCACCAATATTTCAGAAAACCACCAGTCAGGTCCATTTTAATGGTTAAGGGTTCTGGGCAGCTTTGGAAATGTATTTCAGTATCCTACTTGTAAAACCATTTCTGTTTAGGTAAATGATTTAAATTGCTGTGGGCATTTTAAGGACAGTGGAGACCTCTTCTGTGCAGACAACCTAGGGTACAAGAAATGCATGTGTCCTTCCAACAGTGGTTTTTAGCAAGATTTCATTGGACATGAAGTTTGGTATGAATTGATTTAACTATTTAACAGAAATAACATTAATTTAAGTGGACTTTGCCTTATTTATTTTATGAGTAAAGGGTGTCTTAAGTGTGTATACCCACATGCTTTAAATGCAGTGTCTGTAATAAGTAGTATAAATTTTGCACGTCATACTGATGTTCATATAATAAAATGTTGAGTGACCTGTTCTATTCCCACCAGTTCTTCCCCAGGCTTATTCTGACATTCCAAACTTTTGGGATGCTCCTATATAGCTGTCTTACAGGAAAGAAAAATAAAATTAAAGAAATCCAAACTCTGTAACCAAATGAAATCCAAACTTGGTAACCTCCTTTTCCCAAATGAGCATTTTTTCCATCAAAATTAAACAGGCCCAGGCAGAGATGTAAGATGGGCAACGTGCAGTCCTGAAGAAGCAGGGGACTGAAATTTCACTGTCATCTTGAAGACTGAACAAAACCCTGGAGCTTCAGAGCATTGAACGGAAGTAATTTCTGGCTTCCTAAATGGAAATACAGTATTTGGTTTTAGTGCTGATTGATCCCAAGATAGCCTATGTCAAAATCATGACATCAGTGAGGACAATATTATCATATGGATAATAATAAATACAATTCTAAAATGTTTTAACTTTAAAAAAAATTTTCCTCTGCCCCTTTGTGGTTGGATTCATGGTAACTAAAGCAACCTGCTTCTCTAGGACAAGGGTTGCAATAAACAGCTGAGTCTTTATGCTTCATAATGTAACATTTTCTTACATATTTCTAGCATATTTCTACAGAGTAACTACAATAAAGCAGGTCCAGTTAATACACCTGCAAAAACTCTCCTTTGAACTTATGCTCTAAAACCACCCACATCCACCTTGAAGCCCTGACCCTGCTATGCAGACAGCACTGAGCCAAGCTCCAGTGATGCTGAATCCAGTGTTGACTTTCAAGCCCTCGCACCCCTGACTAGCCTGTAGCTTGCACCACGTTATACATCACTTCTGACCTTGAATTGTAGACTGCGAATACATCTTTTTTTTAAAAGTGTTCATTCTGACTGTTAACTTTTCCACCAGCGGATGCTATTTTCACTCAAATTTGCCCTTTTTCCACATAGAGAAACATTTCTTAAAAATATATATATATATAGATGTTTCTTTCCAAGACTGGAAAATTTATTTTCTGCCAAGAAAAGGGACAGTGAATCATTGTCCAGAACAACACTGCTAATCCATGTAAAACCCATGGACCATCTGCACTTCTTCATATATATATTCCAGTTTCATCTGAAATAACATCATTAGTAAAGCAATCTCGCAGTGCTATAAGGTGATCTTGTTTCCTTCTTGTCTGGCTTCAGCTCAAACATCTTTTTGTGTTTGGCAGAAACTGTTCCTTTCTCTGAAATATTTCATGCAGATAATGGATAATGACCACTTCTCATTCCTTTTTCTCAAAAATGTCTAACTACATTAGCTACCCAAAGACAAATCTTAACCCAGCTCTTCGTAGAAGTTCATAGTTATAGATTCATCCCGGTTTGAAAATCAACTGGAGATAAATTGGCAGCTGAGGAAAAATAAAAATCCCTACTCTGTTGCATAACTCTTATATGAAAGGCATTTTGGAATTTAACAGGATTAAAACCAATGAAACACTCTGGAAATGCAATGGAGTTTCATGGAAAGAACTGTCAAAATATAAAGTTTCTAATAAGAGGAGTGAATTATATAACTTCTGAGCTTTTTAGGCTACGTAAAAAAATTTCTGTACCAGGGAAATAACTCCCTGTTAAGTTCTGCAAGATGGAAAGAAAATGCAAGGAAAAGGTACCATTCTCACCATGGAGGGAGCAGAAAGTGTCTGGTTCTGAATCATGGGTGTCAGAGGCAAAGGAACGTCTCTGTCATCTGGTCTAAACGTCCTGGTAGTGCGAGGCTTATTTCTAAAGCCATATGCATCCTGAGGAAGGTTTTAGATATTCTCAAAAACCTCAGAAAAGGTTGAGTATGCTCAATTGTCTCTTTTCTGGGAGGCCCATGAATTATTTTGGATAACGGGAACTTATTTGCACCTTCTGCTGTTATTACTAGTTACCATCACATCCAAATTCAGTTTGCAGTGGCTCAGAATGGAAGTTTCAGTCACCACCCTAGTGATGCAATCTGGTGTCCAAAACAACTTGTCATCTCAAAGGAGAGATTTTTCCCAATATTCCTCTGCCTTTTTTTAAGAACTCTGTTTTTCAAATAGTTACATGAGCTCATGCTAGGGCATGAATTTCAGCTTCTTGCAGAGTAGGAGAAGAACTATCCACTACCATCCTGTGCTGGAAGATAGAAGAAGCCTCTGTGGTGCCAAGCTTGCAAGCCACTGCACCTTAGGAGCAAGGGAACTCTAAGTGGCTTCTGCCGTAACTGAATTTTAAGATGCAAAGGCAATTCCATGGGGCCATAACTATTATTTATATATGATGTTGAAGTGAAGCAATTTTGGCCTTTCATTTTGTTGTACTCTAATTAGAGTTGTATTATAAAGTTTTCTGTTAAATGTCCAATTTCCTACTGGTTAAGAAGGCAAAATACCCACTAGTTTCAGTGAGACTCTTAGCAGCCCAAAGGAGAACAGATTATGTCTTTCATACATTGCATCCTACACAGTTGTGAGTCAAATGAAAATGATCAGGAAGTGTATGTGCAGGGAACCGGCTTGTGAGTGACCCATAAACTCAAAACCAGTAATAAAACGGGACAAAAAACAAACAAAAGGAAGACTGAAAACAGAGAGATGAGCTGACACGCTCTGCTGACCTGAGAGTCCATAGCAGGGACAAAATTATTACAGAGTTTTTTCTTGAATAATTCTCTTTAAGGAGGATGTTGTTTACATAGTCAGTTATTGCCCTGCGAAAAAAAACCATCTTCTGTCATATTTGCCTTGCTCTGGATTCAGTCAGTTTGAATGGCTGAATTGCCAGGTGCTAGTTGCTGCAGAAACGGATTTAACCATGTTCAGAGCCAACAGTTCAAGTTCCTTACATGAGGGCTTACAGTGTAAGTGAATAATTTGCCTTTGGTTAAAAACATTTCTGTTTGTTATTTTCTACAAACCCATTGGAACTTACAATTTCATCCTTTCAACCAGTTGAAGGTGTTTGATACCCTCCAGATTGCATTTTCAACAGATATGTCTCTAATGAAAGCTATGAATCGTTGCATCATCTGAATGCAAAGAACTCGACCTTGACGGGCTGTGCTGCTCACGAGCAGCAGCTCCCAGCCTCTGCCTCGTCCAGCCCGTGTACCAAAGTCCTTGGCTGGCAAATTTTTAGACGGGTATCAGACAGTCATCACATCACATCCCATCACCACTATATCAATACACATTGTGTTTAATTGCTAGTACAGACACAAACAGTGCGTTCCAAAAGGCAGTTTTGTCCTGAACAGTCAAAGGAGCACAGTAGTAGCAAATATGTTTTCCTCATTAGTCATTTTAATTGCACTGGTGTAAATCACTTTACTGATGAAAGCCTAGGTCTGAAACTTTTGCTTCTCTTTTGTTTTCTTCTGTTTTCTCTTGTCCTATTTATTGTTGTGAAAAACAGCAGAGTGACTTTGTAAATTTATAGATTACCTCATTTAAAATCCAAGTTTCAAATTATGTTTTCCCTCTTTCATTATCCTTGGTTGCCCTAAATACCAATCCAGATTCCTTTAAATGGCATGAGCTACCAATCAGAATCAGAAAAAAATATATATCTATATAAATTGAAATTGTAATGAGTCTTACCAGTGTATTGCTAGCACTTTGGTTCATTTGATATGAACTTTGTTTTTTTAAAGTACCACATGGTAAGGCTTTGAAACTTCAGTTTGTAAAAAAAAACTGTAACAGCCTTACAGCCTTTGAAGTCACTACTGATATAACTCTGAACAGATCCATTCAAGTTCAACTAACATCAGACAAATGTTTAGTGTATCAGAGGAAGCCACAAAAGCAAGGATTTCATCAATATTTCACAACAGCCTCAGGGAAACTGTAGATTGCAATGCTGTAGGGCAGCTAATGGAATTACACACAAGGGTTTTGTACATTTAAAATAAGCAGCTACTAAAAAAATTACCCTTCAGTTTGATAGAAACTGTATAAAACTGCAGATGGGAAACAATTAAATAGCTACCAACATTCATCCATGTCAGCCTGATAGGTCATTTAATAACAGGTATTTCTTTCCTTCTTTCTTTTTTTTTCCTGGTAGGGCAATAATAAAGATTAACATTTATGAAAAGTAGCATAAAATATAGTACAGCCAAATGAATAATTAAAGACGCTTCTGAAGAATTTGTTTGCTATTGTATGGTTGTGAACACTGCTCTCCAGTAATGAAGTACATTTATATTAAATATAATTATAAACAGAAAGAAGATGAGGATTATGTTTATGGACACTTGCTTTTTACTCTAAAAAAATAGATCTTTGGCTCTTTTTTACTGAATCCATGGCTTATCTCACGGACAGCGTTTCTTCAGAACACATTCCTCTCGGAAAGAGTTGGGCCCTGGCTTTGAATGCATGTGGGGTACACTTGAAGCTGGACATATTACATGTAAGATCAACACTTTCCCTTGAAAGGCTCTTGATCAGAGTGAACAATCCTGCACATGAAAGCACAATGTTTAGTCTAAAAATAGATCCATATAATCATATTCCTTTCATTACTATGTTCAACATGTAAAAATCTTGAAGTACTAGCCCTTCACATAAGGTGGTTTGGAGTGTTTAGGTATGGTCTGCTACTGGGGGAAATTATTACTTCTGCTAATAACTGATGCTTGTTCATTGAATAGCACGATGTGAGAGAAAAATTATTTGATTAGTATTTTTAAAAGGCTGATTATTTCTTGGCCTCTCCAATTCAAAACAGACCAGCTTGGCTAAATACAATGGAGCACCCAGTCTCATGCAGAAGTATTTAAGCCCCAGTTCAAGAAAGCTCATAAACATGTGAAGTTTGTCCTGTTTGGGATAAGAATAGATAGGTGTATCTGCCCTAAAGAGAGGCTGTGGCATAATAATGCTTCACTGCCATAATTGCTTGATAATCAATTATTAATATGTAAACAATAGCATCCTGATTTCAGTAATGCGACTAAGGATTATATGAGGCAGCCTTGATAGAAAATCTGACAGAGCAAGGAGCAAGGCTCAACTGTCATAACTCCGGCATCTGCCACTGATTGCTGAAGTGGCCTCTTGCAAGTCACACAGGGTCAGTTCAAAGCTCAGATGTTTTTACGGATAACCTCCGTGAACAGCCGTTTTCTCTTCAAAATCCCAGCCTCCCTGCCTGGTGAACTGCAAAATGTTGCTTCTTGTACACGTTCTGCAGAAGCACACTGGGAAATGCTTCATGCTTGTGTAGTGAACAGAAAATCTAGAGCTACTTGAGTACTCAGCTTCACAATCCAGTGATGGGTAGGGATGAAGCCACAGTGCTTTTACATGTTTTTTGTTATAGCGCAGAACTCACACCCAGCTGAAGATGCTGCATAAAATGCAAGCTCCTTGCAATATTTTTTTTACCAGGACCTAGTATTAAAGCTTATTTTAAAAAAATACTGATATGGATTTAAAAGTTCACAATAATTATAACATTTGCCTAAAGAGCAGTGGGTCTTCTGATTTTCCCTTTGGATACAGAGCCATATCGCAGCTCCAATGCAATTGGAGCATTACCTGCCTGTAATATTAATAAATCTGTGCTGGTTACTCATAGCTAGTTGAACCATAGCTGCAACATCATTTGTCTCTTAACATCTGTTTAGATAAGGTACCTATGTAGAAAGTGGAAGTATAATGAAATATATCTTCCCCATTTTCTTGCTTTGTTTTGATCCTGCATTCCAGGCAATAAAAACCTCCAAATAATTTTGAAGTGTGAATTTTTACTTGCTGGGATTTCAGTGTAAAACAAACACTAGTGAAGAAAACTCAGATCATTAAGTGTTCTATTTCCCTCTTTATTTTCCTTTCAGGAACATACTGTTGCAAACGTTGGTCCAAATGAATAGTCTGTTTCTTTTGTGACAAATATTATGGCCAACAAATGTTGAGTTTTGACCATTAGACATCCCTGCACTTATAGCCACATAACCATCAAAACACTAAGCCAGCATGAAGGTCATTACCCGAGACAGCACCTTACTTGGACTAACTTCTCAGATACGTAAGCAATAAGCAGTTGCAAGAGATTGATATGATACTTTGTGAGTAATTTGGATGAACTATAACACTAACCCAGTAAAGTATTATAATTTTAAATATGTCCAGAAAATAATTGAAATTCTGGTTTAGCTTCATCATAATGCACAGTGCTGGGTATATTTAACAACTGACTAGTTTAGCATGAATATTGCTTTACAAATGAGGTCATATTGTTTTTAAGAAACAATATTGCTATCAAACATGTTTAGGAGGAAAAGCAAGAGACTATGAGCACACTTTTAACCTTTCTGTCTCTTTCTATATCTGTTTACTATGGTGATTTAGGTGCTCAGTGTTGTTTGAAGGCAAACATAGAAGGTTCTGGCATTTAAAAGAGATCTAGTAATGAGCAACTGGCAGTCAGATTCTTTCTTATTATTACTCTGTCACAAAATCTCTGTTCTACATCACTTCATCTTTGCAACACCAGTCAGAGATGAGAAAGGTCAAAAGATCTCCTTCAAACATACAGTCTGTACATGCACAACAACATTCCTGAGTCACATACAACAGCCAAAATTCAGTCCATGCTGTAGAAAAGAACAGAGTCCATAGATAACGAAGTTTCATTTGAGAGAAGGCTTTCCTCCTGCTGGCACTGACACAGTCCGGGTCAGAGTGGGATCACCTGCTAATTCTAGTCCACAAGCTTCTTTTTTATCCCTCACCCTGTTGTCAGAATGAGGGATGCTTAAGCAAGCCACCCAAAAGTGTATTTACGGTATACAATAAGTATGTATCCACCTACTTAATATTTGGACACTTGTCTACCCAAGGAAGGGGGCACACAGAGGGCTTGATCCTCCTTTTCACTTCTCATTGCAGTTAATGATGAGAAGGCTGCAGGACTGTGGTAAGAATCAGTCTGTGATGCTTTGTAATCTGTCAAAGATGGAAATAACTTCTTTTAAGATCCTGCCTGAAACACTCCTTCAGCAAGAGGCGTGATAGCTGGTGTGCCTGTGCTGGCATTGGTAGCATAAGCTTGCAATTATTTTTACCTGAAGTTTTGGGGGAATTGTATCTTTTCACTCTCGTAATGGATCATGCAAATATACTGCATCTTTATTATTACCATTGTAATTTTATTACTGTACTGCCCCCAACACCAATATTGCCCTACAAAATATGGAAAAAAATTCTTCCTGCCCCCAAAATCTCCTGGCTTTGATACCCTCCAGTGCTTTCCTCTTTCCACAAAAGCTGGGATACTGCCCTACTGTTTCCTTGAAAGCCTATTTATACTAAAAATACTAATAATTATCAGTAGTAAAATTAGTACCGTTGGTTCCATTCTGCAAGAAACTTGTGCAAAACAAGTGAATCCATGTCAAAAGGAAAAGCTTCCAACTGATACGGAAAATAGATATAGTTTCCAAGTATCTATCAAGATTATTAAGATAACGGAAATTTCAAAGAAAGAAAAAAAGAAAAATTATTGAAACACAAATACTAACCTATGTTCTTTAAAATTGTGTCCCAAATGATCCAAGGAAGGGCTTAGATCCAGAGCCAGTACACAGATCATTTACAGATCATAATCACCGCAGCCACAGTGTTGCACTCCTGCCCTGTCCTAAGTGATAACTGAAATTTATCATATGGGGCAAAGCACAAAAAAACAGGCAGCAACAACAGGAGGTTGCAGCTGCGCAGCTTTTCAGCTTTTCCTGAATCTCAGCAAGAAGTAACAACTATGAGTTATGGTAAAAAAATCCAATAATCAGGAAGGTCACTTACTGACAGAAATGACTTTTTCAACACAGGTATCATGACGTAACCACAGCTGAAGTGAGGGACCTCACTTGATACAAAAAATCTATATGCTATATCCATCAGAACTGGATTTAAGGCCTGCAGGAATTCACAAAGTAGTCTGGTGCATCAAAAATCCTGAAAGAGCTGAGAGTGGGTTACCATCTCTACTATCCATCTCTGCAACAGAACAAAAAAAACTTTATAAACTTCCCTGCATTTTTTTTCTGGGGCCTCTCTTAGACTTGGATGGAAAAGCAACAGAGGGCATCTGACCTCTACCAAATTACTCATAATATCGACTTTCCGAAAAATGAATTGCTGCTGCAGGCAAACCTAAATATGAAAAGAAAACATTTTAAAGAAAGCTATTTAAAACATTTACAGAATTAAAATCTATTTACTGCTGTTTCTAGAAATCACAAGTGTTAACTGCAGACAAGAGCTTGGAAAAAAGGTCCAGAGGATTTTCAAGTGTGGTTAAATACACACAAAGAGTAAAAATTCTCCATTTTTGTTTCAATTCCCGTCTTTCCATTTCACTGCCTCCCAGGCATCAGCATGCAATCGGGACACCACCTTTTGAGCTCTGCACTTCTGCAGAGGAGCAAATGTACCTGGGATGTTTATTAAGGCATCATTATGTGTCTGTGTGGCACCATTTATTTTCTGTGGAAGAGACCATGCCAGGTCAAGATCAACAGTTTGAGCAGACCATTCATCAGGTGGGAGCAGGTGGCAGGGGCTGTATAAGAAATCGCTCGAAAAGGAGTACAAAACTGAAATGGATGGAAGTGTAAAAGTAATAAGAAAGTGATCAGTGAAACTACGAACAACAGAAGATAAATCAAATGAAACAAGTGCAGAGCAGAGATCAGTCCAAGAAGGTTTCCTTAAATGTGAACAGAGCTTTAACCTCTATGACAACAGGTGAATCCAGGTATAATGTTTTTCCTCAAAATTCTGCTGGGAATCAGGAGGATGAACAGAGCAGGATTATTATCAGAGCATTCAGAAAGAACTGGTAGGAAAAACCAGTCATTCCAGTGGAAATGGATGCAGAGACCATTTAGAAAATAAAGCATTACAAGGGATTTTGCACATTACATCCATGTTCAAACTGCGTTTATACTGTGAGAGTGTGTTACAGGATCTGCACTTATATTTTGATTAAGATCCCTGAAGAAATGTCTGAGTTTATATAGAAATAAAGAGTGATATGTTCACAATACTAAGAATAAAGAAATATTGAACAAGAACTTTTTAATAAAAGGAATGGCTCTCACATTAACTTGGCTACTTATTGAAGAGAAACCCACCAAATAATATTATTGAGAATTGGACATCAGTAAAATCCTTTTGCTACCAATAATCCGATTAGTAATAATGACAAAAAATATTGTGCACCTTATCTAACACAGATTTTGGACTAAATAGGGATAATGTGAAAGTAAAACTTCCTTTTTCTTTTTTTTTTTGATCAGTGAAACTCTTATAAGCTTATGTGTGTACAGCTTTTTTGATAACACACAAGGATACACTGACTATGGATGCTAAGTCCTAGTTTATTTGCTAAGTAGAGGAAGTCCTTTGAGATTTTATGGGTAAAGTTGATTTGGAGCTATAAAATTGAAGCATTTATTACAGACCAGAGGCCAACAACATTTCATTATAAATAGTCTAAAGACTTTCAGCTTATCCACTAGGTTCAAATCCAAAGAATACTTCCCTTTTAATGCATTTCTGGCTGACTCTCTTTCTACCAGGAATAACACTTAAAAAAATGAATTTTTAATGTGTTTATCAATCTATGCTAAGGTTTAAATGAAGGCAAAGCACATCACAGATCTAGCTAGTACCTGCACAAGGTTTGTCTTGAACGAATACCAATTTGCCTTCCCTACATGTGCTAATTACTGTACGTATCCACAAATGCACAGCTGGAATTTGACTAGTCTGTATTTGACTTTTTGAATTTTTCAACATGTATCATACTGCCAGTTCATTTCTCCGTCTGTGCAGTCAGATCCCTTATACTGATTGGAAATCTGTTGCACAAGGAGAAAAAAACATGTTTAAAATAAGAAGATTCAGAAAGACTGAAACTGCTTTGAACTCATTATTTAAGAATTCACTATGTCTTAATGGTTTGCCCCTTACAAACAGGAGTCTTTAAACACTCACTGGGAGAAGAACCAGCAAAACTGACCATCTTTGGTGTTGTCTCAGGGAAGTTTAGTTTAAACAAGGTAGATGTCTTGGAAACTCACTATCTAATGTCTTTGGTCCATAAGCATAACCCAGTGGCAGCATTAATGCTCCCAGACAAGGCAGCAGTGCCACATCAACAGTGCTTCACCCAAGTGTTTGCTCACACAGAAAAGTCCGCCAAACAGGCTGTTCAGGAGGCCCCAAATAGCACATGCCAGAGCTGTCAGAAGCCACAGACATCGCCATGGCCACTGTCTAGCAGAGCTGTGATATGGAACGGGTAGCAAACCTGCAACATGCAGAAAGGCAAACTTCTCAAAGTGGTTACCTACAGGGTCAGCTCATTTCAACCAGCTCTTAGGGTCCATCAAGCTTCATGCATTGATGAGATAAGCCTGACTCTAACCTGAAGTGTGCTTTGCCCATATTTTTCAGATGTTAAGGACCTACTAGCTTTTCCATGTACAATAGGCTAAATTTCTTACTGGTGTCATTGTTTTGAAGCAAATGGATTTACGCAGGGGAAGAATTGGCTCAATGTTTTATTCTTGGCGCTCTCTATATAGAACCTCTTCTTGTTGCTACTGTTGTTTCTTTTTGTCTGATGGGTGTATATATATATGTATATATTCATTTTTTTTGCTGCCAATAGTAGTGGAAGTAGGAAGCGTCTACATGCTAAACTCTCCAAAAATGTATCAAAAAGTAGCAGTCATTTAAAAAAAATCATTCATGTAGCTGTTGCTCAGAAGTCCTCACACTCCTGGAGAATAGCCCACCTACACTCACTGGTAGGGTTCTGTATGACCTGAGCATTCAGAAGATCACTTCTTTTTCTTTTACCTGGTAACTTTGGGTATTTGTTAGCAGGGGTTCTGAAGCACAACTCTGAGGCCAGCCAATCCTACGGAAATGTAATCTAATTCCAGCATAGAATTTTTGGGGGATTAATTCTGGTTTATGGAAAGCAAAATGTTGCCCATTACTTCGGAAATTAAACAGTGTATTTCCACTTCACGTCCTCCATTATCATTAATCTAAAAAGAAGGATGAGATGATTTCCTGTATTATTTCCCAATTTGTTTGTCCTCATGTGATTAAGAGGCAACCACTCATCTGAAATTCATCTTCTTCCCTAGCCCTTTCTCAACACAGATTTTTCTCCCCAACCAGCCACAAAGTGGTTTCACCACTACCTGTTCTTCCTTCTTCTGTAAGCGCTACACTTTTTGCTTTTTCTCCTTGACATTGGTAAAAATGCTGGTGTTAGCGGAAGCAGACAATTAAAGGTCAAAAATTAAAGTGTTTTTCTGTTTCACCCTGTATAAATCTACTGCTGTCAGAGAGAAGCAATCATGTCTGCAAATGCACTTTACAGGGCTGAGAATATCTGTTTCTTAACTTAAACTATGTAACATTTAAATATCAAAAACTTTGTTTTCTAATGAGGGAAGTATTGAGGGGGGAGAAATGAATTATATGCTTGATGTATACTGAAGGCTGGGAAAATTAAGGCCATTTCCCATGGTGAGAATGCAGTGATTTCAGTTTGTGAGAGTAAATTAAACCTTTGGGAGAATTTGTCTTCCATTAAATTGAACAGCTAAACAGGCACAGAAGATTTTAATGTCACCACCAACAAACCCCAAAGGTTACAAAAAGAAAAAGAAACACTGTTTTCTTGTTTGGAAGTTCTCTGTCTCTCTACCTAGGAAAAATGCAAACTGTAAATGTATGTTGAGAGACAAAGACTCTTAAAGATCATAATTCCATTCCTATACCATATGCTATTAATGTCTGTCAACACTGTTTAGCCAGCAACTGCTGACAGAACCATATTTGCTATCTAAATACATCATAAATAAATCAGTAATGAACTGCTTTAGTAAACCTTCTGCACTGATTGGAAATACAGATCGAGTAAACAAACTCTGGGGATAGCATTTTGCAGCTAGAAGTATATACAACTGTTTAATGTCAATGACAAAGTCACTCACACCTCTCTTTCCGGCAAGAGATGAGGCGGGTGAAAGAAAATCGTAAGGATGGCAAAAGTGTTTAATCAATTGTAGCAAATGTACCTGTCAGCATTCATCATATTACCTTTCCTTGTTTTCTACCTTATGCAAATCTCAGAAAAGGGACTTTCAGCAGGTAGAGCTACAAAGGATGTTGGTAACAAAATCAAACCCCTCAGCTCAGTCATGGGCTCGTGACTAGGGAGACGGTCATCAAAACCTGGCTGAGGTTCACAAGCTTTTCAAGACAGGCCTTCAATGAGCAAGCATAGGCTCTGTTGATTCCTGGCAAACAAAAGAGCAGATTTGGCCTTAACTATGAGTGTTTTGAGGCAATGGCACATGCTCAGTAGGCAAAAAACAGGAACTTGGACTGAGTCTCAAAGTGGATTCCTGACTCTGCTGCAGGTTAACTAATAGTTTTGCACTGCAGAGTTTCTGAATGCTTTTGAAGGCAAAAAATGATGGATAATTGTGCTAGAATTTCACTCTGAGATTTGGAATACACTGAAATAAAAAACTTCAAATCCTTTGTGAATGTATGAGATAAAAAAAGGTAGAAAACATTCCCTTATTTGTTCAAATAAACCTACCAAATGTTGTCTGGACAAAAAGGAACTGTTTGGTAAAGAGGAGCTTGAACTAGAATTTATCTTGTGAGGTGCGATATTGAGAAAGGAATTAGTAGTAATTTTGACTGCTAGACTTAAAAAAAAAAATCTACTAGCACCATAAATTTGTAATTAAATAAATATTTCTAGTCTTCTCAACTCTTTTTTGACATAAGTTTTTTGAAAGTTACTTTCTGACAGCTTTCTGGTAATTAGACATCACAGCTTTATATCAGAAGAACAGTCTTAATTAAGACTGGAGAGAGATGCTAAAATTATAATTTCCTCTATGCTATATTTTAGCAGCAGAAATTCTTGGAGATCCCTGTGGGATGAGACTTTAGTCCAGAATAAAACAAGTGATAATTTATCATGATGCTTGCAATGGATGATATTTTTTAAAAAAAGAATTTATCTCCTAGATGGAGGATTAAAAGTTTCTCTTATCCCCACCAGACAATTAAGCATCTTGTCCTTTGTTCCCCCAGAGTTTCTTTCAGTTCACAACCCAAACACTGTAAGATGCAGAAAAAAGACATGTTTACAAATTCAGATCATTGACGAGGCTCACAAAGCAGTGGCAGGTGTTATTCTTTATAGCAGGAATTAGCTCTGTACACAGAGGGCTAAGGCAGGGAAGGGGGAAGGCTGCAGCTTGTTGTGCCCTGCCAGAAGGGATCTCTCTGTGCCCTCAGCACAACAAACCAGGAGCCATCATCCTGGCTGCACACCTTCGCCTGGTGCTCCGCAGTTCCCGTTCACCCGGGGTTAGGTGAGCCAATGCTAAATAGAGAAATGGAAAAGGAAAGGAGTCTGGGTTAAAAGGAGTGTGGGTCTGTAAGGGAAGCAGGCTAGGATCTTATATTCCTATAAATCAAGATATAAATTTAAATTATGAGCACCTTAAGAAGACTGAGGTTCATGCAAAAAAATACAGTGTAAGACAAGGTTCCCTCTGGTGTCATTTGTTTTTGTGACAAGCTGCACAGATTGCTGGAACAGAAGAAGTCCCAAGCTCCTAAATACCATCTCAAGTAGAGTTCATGTTAAAAAGAAGAGAAGCGGCACCGTCTGGATGATAAACATTCATATTTTACAACCTTTCAGTTTATTTACTGATATATCTTTTTCTAACTATATTTGTTGTTTGTATCAGCTTGCCTAGGCAAAACAGAGCCATACATAATTCAGGGATAAAATTGCCATCAAGTCACTGCAGAATCTAAACAAATAGACCCCAAACATATATTTTTCATTAATAACCCCCCATTACAAAGTTCCACCACTTTGAACCAAAAATAAATAAATAAAATAGCAAGATAAAAAAGAAAGACACCTCATTATTTAATGCCAGTCTCTCTGGCTTTGCTCTCGGAGCAGGTGGAGGCATTGTCTGAAAAGTTAGTGCTTAATGTGACCTGGGAGCAGCAGCCCAGGCTGGCAGGGGAGGACACAGAGAAGCAATCAGCCACTTGGCCAAAGCTGTCACCCGTCCTCAAGCCTGTGAGACAAGGCTAAGTGTGGAAGCTCCCATGCCACTTACACATTTCATTTTTTGCTGTCTTCCTGTCCAAAAAAAGGAAGAAAGGGAAAAAAAAAAAAAAAGAATAAAAGGGGAGGGGTGGAGTGGGGAAAAGGAAAGAGAAGAAAAAGAACTGTTAATTTACAGAGCTGAAAATAGCAGCTGCTAATGGGCTTTTGCACTCCTTTAGTCACTGCAAGGTCATGATCAGAAGTAGCGTGTGATTGATTCTAAAGTGAAGCTCAGCTCTTCACGTCTGTAATGGACATTAAAAAATCTGAAAGGAGCTCAAAAGAGAAAACAAAAAAAGTGACATATTTTATGGGGCCCTGAAGTCCTCCTGGTTCTCAGAATGAACTTGGAGGGCGGAGTCATGCCCTGTTTTTTTAATGGTGTCTCATAATAATTATTACAAGGAAAATTAATTGTATAGATTAGTCTAACTTCATCAATTTTATGGCCATTTTATTGCTATTTCTTACAGCTCTGTCAAGAACAGCCCTCCTCTTCCATCCCTGTGTTTAAAGGGTTAAATGAGATGAGTGACAGCCTTTCTGCATGATTTACAACTTCGAGCCCTGTAGTGAAACCAGCGCTTGATGGATGATCCTGAAAGACGGAGACTAACCATAAATCATGTCTTTGAATCATTGACAAAGATAAAGGAGAGAAAGAAAAAGCACTGGCATTGACATTCATTCTCCCAATAATGTACATTGACTAGTTACAATACAGAACCTTAATTAAAAAAGCGAACTCAAAGTAGTCACCTCAGTGTAGGGAATGGACCGTGCTGGAAGGCTCATGAAAATCACAAATAAAAGTTCAAGCCGCATCCGTGATAGGTTCCCTCCCTGGGAAAAGCACTTAGATGTGCACTTGCCACAGCCCTGCACTGGAAAGTAAATGTGATAAATGCCAGTCTTAACCTCCTCATTATTTAGCACCTAGCTTTCTGTTTTTGTGCCTGTTCTTAATTTCATCTTATTGTTGTTAAAGCTGAATGCCCAGGCAAGGTGAGAGCCTTGTTGTTTTAGGCACTGGATGTGTTATGTGGAGATGCCAGTCTTCAGAGGCCAAAGAAAAGGCTGTCACCTCTGCATTACGGAGAACTGCAGCGCTAAAAACAGTGACTTGGTGCCAAAGAAAGGCAAATCTGGGCTTGATGAGTTTATGAAAGGGGCATGTGTTTGTATGTCGTGATATGCGTGTGACAGAAAGGTGCTGGAACTTATAAGGGAGTCCATCCATCTAATGTTTCTATACCTTATTGTAGAGATGAGAATAAAACTCAGATCTTCTGGGTTGCTGGCCAGGAAGAGGAATCATTGCTTGATCTCCAGTGCCACTCATGCACGCTCACATGAAGGCTAGCGGCTAGAGATGCATGACCTACCATCTGCAGACGATGCAGCAGCACTTTTATTATTTACCTCCCAAACGTATAGATAGCACCTGTACCTTTCAAAACTAGCACTGGGCACTTTTGGGATACACTTAATATTGCACAAGAAATGGGAGAAAACCCCAAATATCAGCTTCCAAGAGTCTGAATTAATAGTGACTGATTGCTCACTAACCAGTCCAGAGTAAATGGTTCACACCACAGGATAGATGCGATGGTAATATTACTAGTTTCTAAAACAGGCAAACTTGGCCCAGCACAGAAAGCCTGATTTCAGTTTGCCTGGTATTTGCTCCTTTCAACTGAGCTAAAATGGCCTGATTTCCAGCACAGCTGGCGGGTTAAGGAGCACAACTATACTAATTATATCATTTCACTAAATCTTGAGGTGATAAAGAAGACAGACATTCAGCTGTCACAGGAAATGACCCTGAAACTAAGTGAAATGTTCCACTAAGAAGCAAATACACCTTTGTTAAGAAGTGTTGTAAATGCATGGCAGAAAATGTTACTCATGGCTGTTATCAAGGAGTGTGTGTGTGTTGCACCTCTAGAGACAGTGGAAATTAAGCAACTCATTTTCAAGAAGATTTGGGACACTGCATAAGTCAATCCTAATTCATAAGAATGCAGCTGGATGGGTGAAGTTGGAGTGAAAGAGAAAATAATCTTGATGTCAGACCAAGGGAGAAGTGCTGTTTCAAATTAGCAAAGGTGAATGGGACATGCCTCATGAAGACAATGCTTATGGCAGCTGACTTACAGGTCCCAACGAGACTGGAGGGTGTGCGTTGGGAAGGCTGCCTCTGGGTGAGGCAGCAGCTCCATCCCAAACTCCCACTGCTGATGTTTTGAAGGAGGGTAGTTCACTGTGCCCTTGCCACCCCAGCACAGCATTGCCCCAGAGCAGGTCTACCCCAGAGGGTAGAAGGCAAGAGCTGCCTTGCACCTACCTGATGTACTCATCAAGTCCTCTCCTGGAGCAGACTTAGGGATTTAGTGCTGTGCTCTGGCCCTGCCGCACAGGGTGGTGGGAGAGAGGAACCTGGGGCTCTAAGAAGAATTTCATAGATTTAGGAGGCTATGCATGAGGGTTGTGGAGAAGAACGGGTTAATACAATAGGTTTTGGCATTTGACAGAGAATACTTATGTTTAACCATTCATAACTAAATCACATCAGTTTAAGTGGATTCCATGTATTTCTGACTCTCACATTAATCTCTATGCAGAGAGAGTGTCTAAATATTTGTCTCTTTCAGTTCTGATATTGTAATTCTCTACCAAAACTAAGGGGAATCCCTTGGTTGGGGTTTCCCCTCCTCCTTCCTCTTTTTTTCCCTACCTTCTTTCCTTTATTTTCTGGTAGAAGAAAGTGGTGAAAGGCTTTGGATGATCATTTAAGGAAACAGGGATTTAATAAACCCCATGTTTGGGAACATCACAGCTTTTATGTTGGCGCTGAACTCCACATATATTAAATCCACATCATCTATCAATCTTACAGTTGTGTGTCACTTATGAAAATCTACTGAGTATTGTTTTCATCTCGCCTTACAACAAGCAGCAAAGCCTCATGAATACTGAAGAGCATTGTAAATACTGCACATCTTTTATTTTTAAAGGTCTAGACAGTTTGGAATGGCAAGATTTCTTTGTTGAAAATTGCAACTTAGAGCAATAATTCCCAGATTACTCCACCCCTATTTTTTTTCAGTCTGTGTGCAAACAGGCAGAAGCTTTGCTCTGTATCATTAGTAACACCTACAGTGGTGCCGCGGCTGCTGCAGCTTCACCATAGTAGTGCTCTGCCTGTGCTAGCCATTAATCCAGCCCGATGTTGGTTCAAGTGTGATATTATTATTCAAATTCCATCCCACTAGGAAGCAACCAGCTTTAAGATGTATCTATTCATTTCCACTGCTTTATTGAAATCTGACAACCTGCTTTTTCTACATTTTTGAATACTGCAACTTTATGACCACACACTGCCATCACGCTGCTCTTATTTGCCTCAATAGCCCTCAGTAGTGGATCTGCCATGGGCTGAATTTAATAGAACAATATTTTACTGTTAGACAGCACCTTTCATTTTGAAGAATAAAGCCTCATTGAAATTCAGTCATCTTTGGGGCCCAGAGAGGCACAGCTTTGTGAACAAGGATGTTTTGGCCAGGGACACAACCAGCCTGTTTTTAAGAGTGCAAAGTGACCTTTAATGCACATGCAAACCAAAGGAGGTGGGAGGTGTTGTTCCAACCACCGTGACTGTCTATTAACTGATCCTCAGTTTGGGCTAGAAAGTGGGTAGCTATGTCTCCTGAGATGATGTTATGCTGAGAGATTACAAGCATACTTATGTTGGGCTGTGTTGCACAATCAGAAATACCCCTCTTGCAATACTATTACATCTATAGCTCTGGGCAAAAAACAGCAGAGAGACATGATCAAAGAGAGCTGCAAGAGTTGACTAAACCTTCTCAAACAGCCACAGAAGCCTGGATTTGGCTTCTATCACCACACATGTGAGGGATGAGGGAGGCGCTTCCTACTTTTGAGAGACCCAATATCTTCTGCATAGGTTTGACATCTCATTGGTTTCATTTCTATTTGCTTGCTATCCGTGTTATCTTGTCAGTCCTACAAATGCACGTTTGTGTGCTGTCAACTATTTCTGCAGTATATATAGCTTATTACAAGCTAAGGTGTAGCAGGAATCTCACAAAAAACAAGGACTTGGTGAATCTTACTGTTGCTTGTAAGACTAAGAATTGCGGAAATGACTTCTAACCTTTCTGTTTGTTCCTATTTCCATGCCAGGAAAAGTAACTTCTTTCCTCCTACAGACACAAAAGCAGAGCTCCCCTGCCATCATGCTGTGAGCTGCACCGAAGCCTGAGCTATTTCAGCAGTTGAGCAGCTTTTTGTGATTTCTTTAAAAGAACTGGTGGAATCAATCTGCTGCTACTTGTCCAGGCAATTCAACTTCAGTGATAGGATTAAGAGCTACCGTTTCAATCTACTACCAGCAGGAACAGTAAGTAGTCTAACGCTCGCTCATAGATTATCAAGTTAATGAAGGGTAGGTACCTGAAGGCTCAAGAGCCAACCTGTTAAGACACCTTGCTACTGATTCAGAAGCAATGCAGGGAAGTGCTCCAAAGCTGCACTGAAGACCCCCCAGACAAGTGTGCTGTGAATGTATAGGGACTTATTACAGCTGAGTGGTCAAAATAGTGAGGTATCACTTCAGACCTACATTTGCTTATAAATATCGGCTTGGGACAGGCTTCAGCTCCATTTGAGGCAGAACTTGGTACTGCGTTGGGCTAAACTCAAATTAAAAATTGAATCCACCTGGCTCAGAGGAAGCAGGACATGAAACATCCACAAGTGTCATCTTTGTTTTGTGAGCTCAAAATTTGATAGAAGAGGTTCTGCAAGATTAAGACATTACATGTGTCTGTTACTGGGAAAAGGACCACTTACCATTTCTAGACTCCTGGTGACTCAGATAGATGAAGTGGAACAGACATACAAAGCAACCCTGCATTTTGAGTTTGATGAACAGATGTGATTTCATGAAAGCAATACCAAAACCTTGAGAAATGTAAGTGATGCAGAGGGAAAGAATGCAAAGAGAGTGTGCTACCTCCCTCTCTCCACTATCCTGCAGACTCCCAGGCACAAAAATTATACTGGCTTGATTTTCAGAGGCTAGGGTGGGGCTGTTCACTGCATCTGAAAAGCAGACCTTTTATTTAGATCTGCAAAAAATTTGCAAGTTTGTTAGTTCATCAAAGAAATCTAATCCACCTATTGTCTTCTGATCTTTCTTGTAAGATCCTTCCATATGAATAGAATTGCTTTTAAAAGCACCATCCCTCCCCACCCCCCAGCATTTCCTGTCCTCTCACCTTAAAAAACAACTCTGAGAACTTTTCGACCAAAGCAGCCATGTGGAGCCAGAATTGTTTCAGTTTTATACAGGGCCTTTGCTCACATCCTGTCGGGTGTTAAAAATCCCTCAGCTGCTTTGCTAGGACCACCCGGCTAGTTCTGAACCACATCTGACAAAATGATACTGTTCACTTCCAGAACCCATCACACAGTTATTCTTGGATAAAAGGTAAAGCAAATAGCAGCCAACTGCTCACTGCTGCAGAAACAAAGACCATCTAGCCATTTATCAAAGCTTCAGACAACCAGCTTGCTTTAAGCTCAGCCACCTCTCCCATTACAGCTTTAAACGATAACACACTATAATATCAGAAATGACAAATGGAACCGGGGGCCTAACCTATACACAATCAATACCTGCTCTGAAATAAGAACCATCTTTAAAGTATTGACAAAGGGAGCAGAAATACGTATAAAACTGCAATTTTTTCTTGAATTGTTTGGTATGGCCACTGTCAACATTCATTCGTCCACGACATTCTTTTTTTTTTTTTTTTTCAGGAGAGCAGTAAAACCCCAGGGTGTGCAACTATCGTCAAACCATTATAGTCGCCCTGCATCTGCTGTTTATTGGAGGGTAAGAGGAAGGGGCCAATTACAAGTGACTTCAGCAGAGCCTTCCGCCACAGATTCAAAACCATTGTGCGGCATGCAAAGCAATTCTGCTTTCTGCTTTAGAATGAGATGCCTAAGAAAAATGTAAGATGTCATCAGCTTCATTCATTTTGATAGTGCTCCTCTGGCTTCGGTCAGAAGAGCTTTATTTAAAATACACCCATTAACCCTCAACAAGAGCAGAATAAAAATTCTGTGTTGAGGTCATAAAGATAAGGACCTTCCTCTGAAGGATTGATGAAGGAAGCACCTTGTGGGTCTGCTACTTCCTCCTCCTGAGTTTAATAATAATACTTTGTACTTTTATAGCATCTTAAAGTGTTCACCACATTTCAGATACTCTATGAAGAATTAATAACAATCCAAAGTGCTCTACAAATGTTCATATTCCCTTACAGATGGGGAAACTGAGAAAGCGCCAAGTTGAATGGCTTGGTGAAGGTCACGCAGGGCACTGAAACAGCTGGCAACAGATAACTTAGTCTCCTGAGCCGTAGTTTGAAGCCTCACCATTTGGCCAGAAAAACCAAGAAGTGACGAGATGAAGGTGGCTTGCAAAGGCAGTTAGGCACACAAGTTATCTCCAGATTAAGTGTACAACCAAGAAGTATAAAAGAAGGGGCTGGTCTTGGTACCAAGGAAGCACAGATCCTCAGAGTCCTCCACAGCACTGGAGAAAGGATAATGACTTTTCAGCTTTTTCTAGACATAAACAGCCATTCCTGTGCTTTCTTTACAGCCTCCGTGAAAGGAAAGCATACAAAGAAACGTATGTACGAGACAGAGAGGTTTTTGCAGTTACTAAGTGGCTGGAGGTAATCATAGGAATATAAAAGGCAATGGCTGAAGGACGGTATGTAAGCAAGGATCTGTGGGTGAGAGGCAGCTTGCATGGGCATGACCCTTTGGGTCTTAAATCACAGGAAATATTGATGCAGTGATGATGGGGTGGGGAAACAGGACACTTTACAAATGTTATGGGTGCCTCAAGACAGCATGGAAATGGGAACACGTCACGTACTAAATGCAGGGCAAGGTTGTCTCTAACCATAGTGCCAGACTGTACCAAGGTGGGAGAACCTCATGGCTGATGTCACCCATGGAGCCAGCTCCAGAATGTATCAGAGACAGGTGTACAATCACATAGCTTCTGCATGGCCCTTAACCAAGACAGTCCTGTGGCAGAGAGAAAAGGTTTCAAGCCTTTGTAACGCAGAGAAAATGGGTTATACAATTATGCATATCTCCATCTTCTGTTGCACTGTATAACCAGGCCCATGACATTAATTTAAAAAATAGCATAAGAAACAGTCTCTCCCTTGGAGAATGATCATAAAGAGGGGAAAGGCTGACAGAGAAAACTATTTAAATGAGGGAAACTGAGGCACTGAAGCAATAGTTCTGTGGCAGGTCTGCCCACAAGAGAAACATGCAGCAAACTCCCTCCAAAACAGATCACAGGCCGTATCCAGCACTGACTGCAAGAACCCTGCACCTCTCAGCACACAGGCAGCTCCAGGCAGTCAGGGTGGCGGTGCTGGTGTGGGGAGCTGGGGGACCAAATGCAGTCATGAGAGGCTCCACTGGCTGAACTGCACTCATCTCACCAGCCAACATGCAGCTTGCTGGGTCGTTTAGTGCCAAATTGCCAGCTACGCGCTACAAAGGGAAAAATCTGGCAAGGTGGCCAGATTTACTCATCAGTGCTTTAGAAACTTCAAAGAAAAAATGACTCAGAGAAGAGAAAGTGCAAACAAAGCAATAAAGGCAAGTGAGCAGCTGGAGATCGGCCAAGTGTTCCTGAAGGATACCCTAAAAAGTGCCACACACTGCTGAGTGAGTGGGACACAATTCAGGGGAAACACTTTTTAATAGTTAGATATTAAAAGAGTGAAAAAGGAAATGAGGTGGCTCTGGGGCTTGGCAGTTGAGGAGTTAGGGCACAGGAGCAAATCCGTAGACCTGCTCTGGGGCTACTTGCTTCACCTCCCTGCCATCCTAAAAAGTAGGAGTAGGTTTTTAAATAGTTAGCCTGCTTTGACTATGCCTTTGAAGATTTTGGGTGGGAAATGGTATTTATTATCAGTTGTCATTAGCATGTAAATAAGTAAAAACACCCACTATCATTTTGGAGGCAGTATGAAACAGGAGAGAACCTGCTACATGATTTCAGGAAAAAAAAAAAGCTGCTGTCTCCAGTGTTTTACATGCAGTGCTGGTGGTTGTTTTATTTTGCAGGGATCATTTCCGAAATATTTCAGTCTGTGCTGGGATTAGGCTGCTCTCTGCTTCGATGAATGAGTTGCCTTGGATGAAGAACATGACAAGGGAGGTAGGAGGCACAGGATGCTCTGCACATGTCCTCCCAGCTCTGGGGGTTTCCTCATGGAAAGACACCAGATGCCCATGCCAGATCCGAGGCAAGTGCTGCACTACTGAATCTGAGCACTTTCTGAGCGCTAGTGTGGTCCGGAGAACATGCTCACAGCAGGAGGAAGGTAGAGTGACAGGCCAAGTTTAATATTGATTTTAGCATTGCTGGGCAGATTAGGCCAAATCAGAATAATCCGTTAACCCCTGAATGTGTAGGAGTCAGCAAACTTGCTGAAGTTCTCTATTCAGGACACCCAACTCCTCAGCTGTCTGATTGATATTTATCTGTGAAGGGGACACTGCATGTCACCCTGTTAGCTCCCTGCATGGTGGCACTACTGGACTGAGCTCCTCCCCCCACAGCCCTGCAGCTCTGTCGATAGCAAGGGGAATTGATGGAGCAGTTGAGCACAATGATGTGGTGGATTGCAGTGGTGCCAGGCTGGAAGGGAGGCTTTCCCCAGAAGTCAAGGATACCTGTCACCCTCTGAAGGGAGGCTGAAAAATTGTTTGGAAACTCCAGGTCTATGAGTCTGTAGAAGTCAGGCCATTAGGCTGCCTCAGACTCAGGTCCTGAGGATTCAAGGGGAGGAAAATACCTAAAAAGCTAAAAAAGCTGTATAAAGCAATTATTATTGTCATTATTCACTAGCACAGCCATTGCAATATTGCAATATGCATCCTGCAATAGAGCTGTTTTCTAGTAAATGGGCTTATAACAGCATGTTAGGTTTGTGCTACAAAAAGTCCAAGCTAAATTACACTAGTATAGAGCAGTAATATAATGAATAAAAGGTTAAAAGAGATGAAAACAATGCAAGTCATATTATTAAACTCAAAAGAGCACAGCAAGAGTGGAGATGAATATCATATCAGGATCTCGGAAAAAGGGGTGGAAGTGGAATTGAGAAATGGAAGACAAAGGTAGTTGGGGCAATGTAGGTATGAAAAAAGGCTAAGTTTTCAAAGGTATTTAGGAAGGTTGGAGTGCAGGTAGAGACTTAACAGCATTTTACAAGTGTTTAAGCAGGTTAAAAAGGAATCAAGGTTTTAATCTGCTGAGGTTCTTTTGAAAATTGTACTAGGATTTCAAACTCAAGACATGTAACTATCCTAAAAAATCTGGCCCTGACCATTCAAGGAAATTGAATTATTTTCTACAATAAGTTTCCTTGCAGTCAGTCTAAAGTCTCTATGCGGTTATCAAATTAAAATAAAATGAGCAAGGAAAGCAAATAAAATGAGGGTATTTGATGAAGCAGCTCTCTCATAAATACTGTTAAAATAAAGACATAAACACAGCCTGAGTTGGTGACTTGATCTGCTGAACTTTTGGGAGTTTGCCCAGGCAGCAGTATGCTCACTCGGAGTTCAGGTCAAGATCTTCTGTGGAAAGAAAGGTAAGGAAGGAAAAAGTATGACTGGCATCTCATTTACCCCTGCTTTCTTGTACACGTTGCTCATCAGAGCAGAAGCTGATTAAGTTCAAAAGTCCAGAAACAGACTAGGGGACAGAAGCAGCAAACTCTTGTACTCATAATTTACATGCAGAGCCTCGTGACTCCTTACCCCACTATGTATCTACGTCCCACCATCCTAGGATTCACATTTTTTTGTTTAAACTTTTTCTGCCAAGGAAGGTAGGATCTCAAGGGAGAGGTGGGTTGACCACTGGAGCAACGATCCTTGATGGTGATATCTAGTAAATAAAATGGGCCAACACCCACTCTGTGGTGCAGCAAAGCTAACCTCACCTCCATTCCAAAAGAGCAGGGCCACATCCCTATCACCTCCTGGCTTGCACTACTCCCTGTCTGCCTTGGCATTGCTCCTGCACAGTTCTGCCAAAGCCAGGGGACATGGATGCATCCCATTGCTTGTCAGGGATACAATATTTCACCCTTAAAACATACACACCACAAACCCAGGTGCAGACTATCCCCAGACTCCACTGGGTAAAGCAGATGTGCCTCTGAAACAGGTCCGTGAGCCCCTTGCAGAAGATACTTGATAGCAAAGTAAGACTCAGCATCATGTGATAAGGCAGTTGCTAAGGTAACTACTTTTTTTCTGTTAGAGAAAAGCCAAGTAAACAAGCATGTAAATAGACTTAAGAGCCACATAAATTGTTGGTGAACCTATTCTGGTTACCTTGACAATAAAGTATCATTCTTTCAGGATTTAAACTTTCTTTGGCATGTAAAGAATATAATATGCTGTGATCTCAAGCAGCTACAATTGGATTTTCTAAGTTTTAGGTCTATCTTCTCCTTTTTCACATTAATCTTCCTTGCGGTGTGTGAAGACGTCCCATGTAGCTACGGGACATGATGCACCAAGTTCAACATCACTACCACCAGGCAGGCTACCGAGGAAGGATGTGACTTGTGCACATTATGCTCAATAATGGTAGTTATGTTGCAATCATTAACGTGAACCAAATTTTGAAAGTGTTGCCTTCCTTCTAGGTAAGGAAACCAAAATAGATAGAATTCAGGACTGGTGTTTAACAGGATAACAGGACAGTGTGCTCTCCTGGTCCCTTAACTTTGGCCTTGACCACAGACTGATGGAAAGCAGGTCTGTATAGGATTAGCTGTACCTAAAGCATTTCTACTGCCATGAAAATGGTGGCCCAAGCCAGCTCCATGGTCACCCCAGCAGAGCTTTTAGGCAAAAAACTAGGCAGGCTGCAGTTTTGTTTCAGCTCTCTGCCCTATACCAGCAGCAGCGTGGTTCCCACTCACATGTAGGGATTGCATCCAAGGAAGACAATGGAACTTGCTCTTTTTGCTTGTCAAGCACAGCAGAGGAATTCCCAAAACAAGCTAATCCCTGGAAACACCACCTCAGGGTGGTGCTGCCGTGGGTGTGGAAGAAGAAGAACTGACTCCACATCTGGCACAAGCACCAACTCGCCACCCAGACGAGGCCGGCAGTGCGACGCCAGCTTGGCTTCCCTGATGTGCTAAGGTTTGCTCCATTCTTTCCAGCTGCTCCTAGAGCACAGCACACATACTACTCAAACCTTCCCAATGACAGATCGTGCCAGCCTGCATGCAGCCTCTCTTGGTGGTCCAACTAGCACCGAGCACTGGAAAATGCAACATAGCTCTTTATCCAGAGCGTTTTTGTTGTGCCTGATATTATGACTGCAGTGGCTGCTGCTGCAGGAACAGAGCCCTCAGCACCTAAGCAGGAGTGGGATCTGTAGCTGCCACAAATGACATCAGGCAGCATAACTATTTCAGCCCTGCCAGTCCTCAACAGGGGTCACAGCTGACAGCAGACTTAATAAAATTGGCTGGGGTTGGGTGACTAAAATGAAACATCTCAGATGAAAAAAAAGGCGAGATTGAGGCTCATTCAAGAGCTTTCTCCTCACATAGTTAAGGGAGAGCTTCACTACAATTGACAGCTAATTCAGTACACATCTCATAATATATTATCTCCCCAGCTATATGACAAGTCTAGTGAGCAAGATGCAAATGAACACTTAGGCAGGTAAGTTCTTAATGTCACTTTAAGACTCAGTGCAGCATCACTGTCTTCTCCATCCACTGGATGAGTTACATAGTGATGGAGCAGTTGTGGGAAGGTAACAGCAGGATGGCAGAGGAAATGGAAGGTAAAAGAGGTTAATTTATGGAAATTATCTAGGTCACTCAGTAAGTAGGACATGCCATGCACAGCTGTAAAAGTACAATAGTAATTTATTTAGAATCTGATTTTTTCAATAGATAGTCAATGAGGGTTATCAGGAGTCATGTAATTGTTTTGATCTCCTCATCACAAAATGAGCTGCAGCATCCTAAACTGATGGAGGAACTTCCAGAGTTGTGCATCTGTAACAAGGTTCACCACAGAGGTAAGATTTGGATGAAGTAGGGGCCAATACCTGGAAGCTACATGTGATGAATATGTGGGTTCCTGTGGCATTTCATGGTGTGTGTTACTGGGACTACTGGGAGGGCAGTGTTTTTGTGGCCTTCTAGGATCAGTGAAAATAAAAAACAAACAAAAAAAGAGAGGATTTTATCACTTTAGAACTATGTGTGACATAGTGGGGTAAAACAGGAAATAATAAATTCTATACAAAGAGGCAAATTCACCCAAAACAGATTTTGACTTTCCCTACTAGTTATGAAATAATTAATATTTTCCTTCTCATTTATGCAAAAAAAAGCAGGCTTGCTTTTTTTTTTTTTTTTTTTCCTACAAAGCTCTTGATCTTCCCTTTATTTTGCTGTTTTAATGCTGCAGATGAGACAAAACCTGGAGGTGCAGAGCTACCTCCACTGGCTTCCAGTCTTTTCCACTGAGAGGAGCAATAAAGGCAAAGAAAACATGAGGGGCACAGAGAGCACAAACCAGGGAAACTCAGATGGAAGTGCCAAGGGGACACGCCAAGCACTCCAGGAATCAAGAGTAGTTCCAGGTCTGGGTGAAATTCCTGTGAGTACCTGGCTGGTAACTGCTTAATAAAACCTTCATTTATCAGGTCCATGTCCCCTCACTCTGCTGTGTTTGTGGCCTGTGTACGCACCTGCTCTCCATGAATTCCTCTATAAAGCCATGCAACCCTCAGCACTGATCCAATGTAAACTATTTTTCCATCTTTACTTTTTAAATGATTGGTTAAATCCATCAAAAAGGCTGTGTGGACAGCCTTGCCTCCCTGAAAAAACAGATATTTTTCAGTTTAGTTTAACTTGACTTTTTAATGCTTAAACCCTTCTAGAAGACTGTCCATACAGCTACAATCAGCAGTGGTAGTTTAAAATAAAAATCTTTCATCTACATCCTTCAGTTGCATCTCACTCTTCACAGGAGCTGCTAGTCTATCAGAATATCATAATCCTAAATTTTCCCGATTTAATTGGTTTGTTCTGTGGTGGTCTCTGAGAAAATAAATTACAGGGTTTTTTCTAATGCACTGACCACAAATTTGTAATGAGGATATCTTTTTTAAAGATAATAGGATGGATGAGGATATCTTTAATCAGTTTTTAATTACAGAACCCAGTGACTCAAAACCATTAGTACCTGACTTGGTGCCTGCTCAGCCTCCTGCCCTGCTCCCCAGCTCCCTCCTCCAGGCTCATGTCAGCAGGTTGCTGAGGTGACCAAAGCAGCCAGCATGGGGAAGATTTCAAGGAGCTTTCTTATTCCAAATGCTGGACTTGAAATACTGCTTGCAAAAACCAGCAGGAAGCCAGCCCGTGATATTGGTGGTTCTGGACAGGCTTCTACACTGACACTTGTGTCTCTGCAAGCTTATTGACACAGCAATGCTGGCTGCTCACCATTCGGAAGATATTTGATAATTTTTCATCAATACTTGGCTTTTAAAGTCACGAAATCCTGTACAAATCTCAGCTTTCATGTGTAATGGATAATTTTTCTGGCCACCCCAGTTGCAGGTTTAACGTTAAAAAAATGGAAGGCAATAGAAATACCTAATTTTCTTTTGAAATGGCACAATTTTAATTTTAACATTTCTAAGAAACCAGATGCATGATTTTCTGCCTTCTATCTTTCTCTCTGTCTGCTACACCTGTTGCAAAACCTGATACTAGACTTCAGCCTGCTCATGCCGATGAGGACACTCACCCTCTTTAGCTATTGTTTCTTCAGTGACCCACCAGTTAGAAAATCAACAACGGCATTGAGCATCGGCCTCCAGTAAATCCTCCTGCCCAGCAAAAGATGTCGAAGGATACATACAGTGACAGTGTATATTCCTGATCAACTTTTTTGGTTCTCATCTTAATGTAATTTCAACGGAATATAAAAAACAACTCTATTCTGGCTTGCATGACACAGATTGTGCATAGAGCTTGGAAACAATTAATTTAAAGTAATAATTTGTATAAACATCCTAACAAAATTTTAAAGGGTATTAAACACCCTGTTTTATAAACATAACACTTAATTTGAAAAAAAAAAAAACATTTAGAAGGTAACACATTTAGGATAAGTGCACAACACATGAAAATAATAAATGAAATTTTCCCAGTTTAGAAAATGAATGTAATTAATTAACATTTAAATTACATTTTTAATTGCAATCATGCCCTCCCAGGGGACTCATAAGGGACCATAATTGCAATTAAAAGCATGTGGATTAGATAATAAAACAATGCACACTGTCTGAAATGTGCGATTTAAAATGGAAAGCAGACATTGTTATCGGCACATCTAACTTAATTGTAGCCATAAAGCAAATGTGCTGTACAAAATAAAATTCACATACGGGAACATTTAATTCTTGAATCTCTTAAAGGGGACACGCTTGAGAGCACATTTTATGACAGGTTCTGTTTGAAACGGCCCTTTAAGGCTTTAGTATTCAGGGATAGTGCTTTAATGTTTTTGCATTAATAAAAGCATAGCTGAATGTTCCTATTAAAATACACAGATACATTTAAGTAAGAGATGAAACTGAGTGTCTAAAATTTAAGTTGCAGAAGGCATAATTATATCAGGAACACATTTCTCTTTGTTCTGTGTTGTTTTAAAATTGCATTTGCCAGGGGAGAGTTGGAGAGGCACTACATTTCCTGTGTATGTAATGAACAGAAAAAGGTATCTGATAAATAGGTATTTACTGTACAGATACAAATCTGCTCTACCTTAAGTGTGGTCACCTCTCAGGCCAGTGAGCCCTCAAGAGAATATCGATGTTCTGGTTTTCCTTGATGCTGCACTACTGCTTTTTGATAAATATTGAAGATTTTAGCCTTTAGTGCCACTAATTCATCATTTTTCACAAACCTCCACTTTATCTCAACACAAAGAGAAGAAATAAGAGGCTCCCAAAACCAAGAAGTCTCTCTCTTTATGGGTAAAACAGCCAGGAGTTTGAACCATGTTCTAGCGATACCACATGGTAAGACAGCATCTTCACAGGGTTATGTTCACCCAGGGAATGTGCACTATTAGTTACTATTTTGCAGGGCAGATCCTCAGTGAGTCTAAATCACTACCACACACACCACCTGAAGGTTTTCCGCACAGTTCATGTCAGGAGCCTAGTTCAAGAAGGAAAGACTTTTCAGAAATCGCTATTGATTAGTGAATTACTAGTAGATGTCCAGATCCTAATTGTGATGAGTGTGTTATAAAGTAGGGAGAACACACAGACTGAAAATAGAGAAAAGTTTAGGAGTTGACGGAGAAAGGGGTCTAGGACACGATGGAAATTTTCTGCATGGATGCTTCTTTTTGTCATCCACTTTCAATCTTAAAGGGCATTTTCTTCTTTCACCTAACCCAGATACACAATATGGCTCTATCTGTAAGCTCTTACAGCAAATCTTAATAAATTGAGTGCTTGGTTAGATGAGGTTTGGATTTAACTCTGATGAGGAAGAAAATGTCGTTTACATGGAACCAGCTGAAAAGAAAGAAGTTCTGAATTTTCAGTTCCTTAAATGGTGATGGTCTAATTCCAGTTCGACAAAAAGCGTGCTGGGAAAATAATGATATAATTGTTGATAATATTCACCGTGAGATACACTAGGTTATCTGCTCTACTTTCACCCTACTTAAGACCTTGACCTAGGAAAGAATAGAGTTTAATTGGTAACACACAATGTGTAACTCCTGCTGCCCAGGAGAAAAAATTCACCCAGGAAGGAAGTTATCTGGTATTCGAATATGCCTCTACTGTTACTGCTACCTTTTAAAAACACTGACAGTCCAAAGAAAGTGCATGTGCAGGGTCCTTAAGTTAACCAGGTATTTTCCCTTTGAAAATTATTGTGAAACCTTGAAGTTCTTCCATGTAATCTTTCTCACTAGCTCTGCTGCAGAGCTTGGACAGCACTATATAAACAGTGCAAAAAAAAAAAAAAAAAAAGCCTGTGCTAAGTTTTTAAGGCAATAGTGATACAATATTTCCTAAGGGTTAGAAAAGTTACCCTGAGTGTGAAATAATGCTGAAAACAGAGTAGCACACTTGGAGGTAACTTTTGAACTTGAGGGTAAGAAATAGATATAATTTATTTTATAACACTTAAAACTTTGCTTTATAATACCCCCCATACTCCCAGACAGGAGTGTTAATGCTATACAGAGAGCTAGCTGAAATGGTATGCATATGGTGCGTTTGTAATTTGGTGTTCTGTGCAATAAAGAATTCATTGTCAGGATTTTAACTATTGTCGGAGGCATTGGACAATAAAGGAGTATGGTGAACTGGCACAAGACAACCATTCAGCATTGCATGAAATACAGAAAGTAAATACTTTTTTTCAATCCACATAGCACTTGCCCCGCACACTAGTTACCCATAAAAATTTAACATTTATTTCCCTTACAGGGGGGTCCCTGCCATGCAAAGCTTCCCTGTATACCATGCCGGTAATGATGTGCTATTGCATTTGAGATAAGGCAGTATATGATAAGCTAACGGCAGACAATCTGTATGCATATCTCCTTAGCTTAATGACAGCATAACAAAGTCTCATGTTCACTATCTGCAAGGCTAGAGCCTTCCTCAGGCCAGTATATAGGTTTCAGATGCTGATCTCTTCTTAGCCAGGGAGCTTTAAACTTTGCTGAGCTCATCGGTTGTCCAGTTGGACAAAGCACAGTCTTAACTGCCTGAGGCAAACAGTTAATCACATTAGCAGACCACTAACATTAAAATTGGGAAGTGACAAAAAGTAAAGCAACATTTAGATTTGCTGTGTGGAAACACATTCAGATTAAATTTCATTTGGATAGTCAGAAAATAGGGGCACCTGTCAGTTTCTAGGTAACACAGGGATTTTTTTCTAGCATCACTTACTACCTTTGGGAAAATAGCTCCTTTCTGAAGCCAAAAAACCTGACAAGGTGTAACTCATACAATGCATTGTGCTGCATTACGATGGCTTACATTGGTTCATGTCTTGTCATATGACAATATAACATGACACGAAACTGCATGTACATTGCATTGGAGATTTATAAAACAAAGCTTCCTTTGCTCAGAAGTAGAAGGGCTGTATTGTGAACTGCTTCCCTAGGAGGAGCAGCCGTTTCTGAGCCATGCACACACTCTATAAAATATGCACATCCAGCCCTCAACATGAGCACAAACTAATAGGATCGGAGAAGCAGAACTTCTCATTCTGGCAGGATTTCAGAACTGGAACTTTGTAACCCTGTGCTTTGATTTTGTTTTTTAATTAATTGCAGGAACATGGAAAATGCAAAACAGAAACACACGGTAGGAAAGTAGAGAAAAAAGAGGTAAAGATAAAAGACAGAAGAAAATTAATTGTTAATTATTTATTAGACGCTTCATTTGCTCACACCTACATCACTGTGTTGCTGTTTTAACCCACTGTGCTGGTTCCTCAGGCTTGACCTCAGCCACATTGTTACTTGATTTCCTTTTCTTTTGTCACTTCTCATTATTTTCATCAGCTTTTAAAAAGAAAATATGCAAGGTAGGAACTATCTGTAATATTGTTAATAATTCTTAAGGGATGCTTCTTTACATAGCTCAAGTTATGGTCAATAAGCTCCCAAGCAAACCAACATTTGTACGCACTGTTCTGAAGGAAGGTGCGGTATACTCTGAGGCCCTGTCCTCTGAGGGACACAGGGTTGTCCTTCCCAAACAGCTTACAAGGTGTTGAGGAACGTTGCAGCCTCATCCCTCCACTGAGAAACACACTTGCTCCTTTAATAACAATCCTTCTGAGAAATTAATCTGCTGCTGGTGAGACCTGAACTTCGTACCTACTAGGAGAATAAGTCTCCAAGTATAACACACACATGCAGAGGAAGAAGACACTAGCATTTATTTAATATATGATAACTGTAGCATTAAAGACAACTATAGTATATCATGACACTCTCTAAAGCATGGCTTAAAAAATATAATCACCGCAGTCTATATAACTTTAGGATTTGTCTCTTCAAGTGTTTCAATAACTTGCTATTTCACTTGTTTTACTTTTTTTTTGGCATGGTGCTGCAGAAAAGGAGAAGAAAATAGGAAGGGGAATTTTTCTGGTTCCTCTACTTTGGAAATTACTTTCGCCTAGCCTCCTAAGAGAAAAAAAATATTTTTTTTCCTCTTTTCAGCTTAAAACCTCTTGCAGATTTACTGCGACATATTTAAAATGCAATAAGTTGTCCACCATGAGACCCTTGGCACCCAAGACAGTATTTATTTTAGCTATGAAAAGGTGCAAAGCAGCTAGGATTTATATAAATGTAAAATAATTTCAGCAGTCTGACACAGGAAAGGTAGGTCAAATCATGCTTAGTACTTATGTAATTTTTTTTTAACTACTGAAATGTAATCATATTCTGGAGCGGGTGATCTCATCTAGGATCAGTGAAACTATAGCATAGTTATATGAACCATAAAAACGGAAAAAGCCTACTCCATTTCTCAACATATAGAAGAAAAATAACAAAAAGCTTTTCTTTGATCTCTTTGCCAAATAAAGTACTATTCTAGCATTTGACATATGACTGCAGTGACCCTGAGATATGCCTCCTGTACATTACCTTTACTTTGTTTCAGCAAAGCCAAAACTGGTAACAGAACTCCATCATTTACACTTAGCTTGTTTTAAACCATTTTTCACATTTAGTCCCTGATAGAAAAGGAACGTGTCTGTTTCCTACAGGTGATTTATTACGTAGTTTCTAAGCAAAACACTTTTATCTGAAAGTATAGGTCAGACAAAGGAATAATGCAATCAAAGAGACACTTGCAGAAACATTATAAATACTGTACTATATACAGCAGAAGCCCTGTGCTGTCAAAAATGACTAGTGACTCACAAGCATTGAAGTTCATTGTCTTTCGGTGGAGCAAAAATTGTGGTTAAACCTAGAAGAGGAATATCTTTTGGACTTTTTTTGGCAGTAGTTACCTTATTTGAAAAACATTTGAGTCCCAAGAGGCTGTATTAGAGAAGATGTTTGTATTGCCTTGCTATAATTATTTTATGTTGCCAAGTGGTTCTGTAGAATCACTCTGTGGTAGGTAACAAGAACGGTGGCAAGTCAGTCTCCAGCTTTCATTTAGAAAGGTCTAACAGACCATGGCTGCTCTGGCATTGTCTTACCAGGTCCCCCAGTTTCAATGTGTTTCTCCTCCTAACAAGCCTAGACAGGTATGGAAGTCCTATTATTCCTGTTTTACAGAGAGGAAAGAAAAATTTAGGTGAGGTTGTGTGGCATGTCCACTGTCATGTAGGAAGCTGACAGTATTTTGCATACATACAGTGTAAAGCTCATACTCTAATCATGTAGACTGCTCTTTTTTCCTCTCAGGGTTAAGAGATGTATATACTGAAACAATACTGTGAAACCTAAACCTACCAAATGGAGGTAGAAGAGCGGAGCTTTTCAAAAGGAAGGGTAAACTGTCCAGTTACACAGAATTAAAGTTGGCCAGAGCAGCACACTACAATACTCTCAATAACAAAAGCTCCCATGAAATTCAGGCTGAATCTGAAGTAATACATACTAGTTTCTAATAACCAAAATGGGTATTAATAACTCTGATCTTTCTACCACCTCCTCAGTCAGGACTCCCTCTTTCTTTGCTTGGAGGATGTAAAGCTCTTCTGCTCCTTTAACCCACCTACTGATGTGTGCATTTGAAGAGCCCTGTTTCAGAGGTCTCTTTTTGACTCCACTTCTAGCCCCAACAGCACATCAGGGAGTCCAAATGTTCACCCATCTTCTCACTGAATTTGTTGAGTCTTCACTTGCTTTTTCTTTAACTTCATTATGAGGCAATTCTTTTCAGTTTGGTCATCCCTAGCGAAAAAGCAGACTTCATGACTTCACTTGTTTATTTCACCAGTATATATTCTATTTTAACCATGGAAGAGCACCAGGCTGCCTCAGCACACCGCACTCTTACTGAGCATTGAAGGCAGGACTGAGGGAAAGCAAAGGGGAGAGCGGGCCAGTGGAGCAGAGGAAGGCTGAGCTCACTGCTTTCCCAGGTTCCAGGAAGAGGAACCGAGGTCCAAAGAGGGAAAGGAAGTGTGAAAACTGCTTGGACAAATGTGGAGCAGTCCCCAGACTTCAGAGGTTCTCCAAGTTGAACAGGATTGACAGTCATCTGCTTTTCATCAAAATATCTTGATGTTGATATTGCTTTTAGTTATAAATCAATATAGTAAAGCATAATGACAGTTCAACCATTTTTCTCCTGTAAAGCAACCAATGCTGATCTACATACCTTGAGAAATCAGTTTAAAGTGGGGAGGAACATGAACTTCCTATTTTATGGTGAAACATAAGCATAAGCTTTCATTTTGTGTACGGTGTTTAGATACTGTAGTGACAGCTGCCAGTGAGCTGATGGATAAAGTTTCTGAGATAAGACTTTGCTTCTCTTCCCAGGCAGGATGGTGAGCAGATGCTGAACAGAACAATGGAAAATAAGCCCTAGACAAGCGTCTGGACGGAAGGGGGCGAGGGTTATCCTTACAACTGCTGACTGGAAAGGGAATAAGGAAGATGCTGGATTTTTCAATCCTTCAGAGACATAAACCAAAACTGACTGAAATTCAGAAGTGCTAAAGAAATGGCAAGGCAATGTTCAGTACATTATGACCTTTCCTGCTATTTTCAAAATTGCAGTCTTAGGGAAAAAAAAAAAAAGGAAGCCCACCCTCACCACATGGTAAAAAATGCTATTAAAAGCAATGAATTCTTTTTTATTGTTATGTTTAATTTTTTTTTTAAAGTACCATTTGGAGCAGAGACAGCACAGAGAATGCCTCCCTTAAACTGAAGATAAGTTAGATGTTTGAAAAGAACCAATTTATCTCATTCATTCTTTTACGTGCTCACTTATATTTATATGCACACTTCTCTGAATTGCATTTTTATTTTTTACTGTGTGCAGTAGCTGTTAATGATCATATACAGGCATGAGAATTAAAATAGAATCCTGCATTTCACTTGAACACCAGAGCAACACACACAGGATGCAGTATATAGAAATAACAAAGACCTTGCATAATCACATACTCTGTATCTTCTCTTACTGGAATATAAAAGCAAGCCCTAACCTATGACAAAACTTAATACAAATAAGATATGAAATAAATAAAATGCACAATGCTAGAGTTCAATTTGAACTATTCAGACTTCATCACAACACATTGGAAAATGTGTGATAGGACAGGGAAAATCTTTGCATATAAATTATAGCTATGAAAAGATTTGCTGCTGCAAACAAGTGTAAAGATGGAACTTCCCAAAAAACTTATATCAAGCATAAGATATTGTAAATAATAATTTACATTTAAATAGCACCTTCAATTCTGGAGGATCTTGGAGCATTTTGCTAACCACTAGTGAAATGTGGGGATGGGTAGACGGTGCAAGCAATGTTTGCAGAACTATTTTGCTTATACATCATAGTATAAATACAGTAACTCTGTGGGGAAAGAGGCTTCTGACCTCTATGTGTACTACATTTATACTGGCTAGCATAATAGGGTACAATTTGAGGCTATGAGAGGATAGGCATAGATAAAAAAATATAGCTGGAACATACAAATAAGTGATGTATGAAGCAATGGCCAATGTCAGTATCAGCCAAGTATCAGACTAAGTCCCCCAAATTAGGGGTGTTTATGTATATTTGTGCACGTGCATATGATCCACACAGTTTCCTAAAAAAATTCCAATTATTTGGACTTCAGTGATAATTTCTAATAAATCAGCAAAGAGGAATCAGTCCTTACTCAAACAAAAGCTCAATAAGCCCAAACTCCGTTATTCTTCTCCACCATGAAATACCTCCGAGACTTATGCTGCAGAGCTCTAAGAGTAAGGAAATCTTGGCTGAGGACACCAGGAGAAAGCCTCTTTCCTCACTCAGAGTGTGGGAAGGTGTGTGCTTGGATATCTGCAGGAAAGGAAAGGGGAACTCAAGGAACTTGGCTTAAATTCTGAAAAAGGTCCAGAAAACAGCTAAAAATATAATCGTAAATAATGCTGTTACACTTACAAACTATCTTTTATTCGACAAGCTTAGCACTCCTTCCAAGGAGAAGGCAGAGCTTTCTAATTTTAACAGCAGAGAAATACCACAAAGGGAGAAGCTGGCCATACATATGCCTACCCCAGAATTAGGAATGGGACACTCTCTCTGCAGAGGGTCCCAGCCACACACAGTAGCAGTTCCATAGGCTCCCCTACTAGAGTCCCAGTTTGCCCCTAATCCTGATCAACACAGACAGCATCACATAGGTAAAATGGTTACCAGGCAGAGTGGCAGTGGCACCCCAGGAGCTCATCCATCTCGATGCAGTGACTTTGATTAAAAGCAGGCTTCAGTATTAAATAGGATATATGTAAACAAGGAAAATAGTAAAAGCTTTTACTGACTGAGACACAGAAGTTTTGTCAGTGTCAGATAATGCCACCAAGAAGCTCAACAGAAGAGCCTGAATGGACTGTGCTGAGGCTCATCTCCACAGCAGCTGGCAAGGTCTCATCTGGACCTCAGTGCCAAGGTGCTGAATCTGTGTGGGTATGTTTGTGTGAGAGCCTGTGTGCAAGAGGATGCCAGCTTTATAAACTCTCCTCCAACCTCCTTCGTACCTTGTAAAGCTTCATATGACTGCTGGAAGGAGACCAAAGAGTGTCACTAAATAAATCATAAAGCCCAGTCAGTAAAGGAGGATGTTACAAATTATTTTCCAAGTATCCAAATTATTGAGGTGTATTTTACAGTGTATAAAGAATAAAGAAACAATGTGCTGCAACAAAATAGAATAGAAAAGGAGCACCAATGCTGTTCTCATAACTTTGACATGATTTGTCTTCTGCCAAACCACTGCCCCATTCTGTATTGTACATCATGAAGCATGTAAGAGCTCATGGATATGGGTAGTTACTTCAACAACCTCCATGTATTTGTGAACAATCTATGAATAACTCAATATTACAATTAAAGAGTAAGAGAATTGTACAGTTAAATGGACACTGAAGTGACTTACAAAAAGAAATCAGCTATTCAACAATGGAATACTAGCACTGCACTGGTAAGAATAAATTATAAACCAGGCAATGATAGCAGTAATCTATCCTTTATGTTTATACTTTAGGAACCTTGTGGGTTTAGCATGTAGGTTGAAACAAATTACTCTGATCACCAATATCAAGGTGTCAAGTTGAGATATTATATGTCAATCATTCTGTGACAAAGATAAGTGAACAAGATGCATTTCATAGTTATACAGAGAGGGAACATGCATTATATATTTCCTGTCTTTATTCCCCAATATAACTACCAGCATTTCTAGGCTGTTTTAGAAAGGGACTTGAAAAATAAATGTTTCAAGACAAATAACAGAGTCTAAACAATACAGAAGTCTCCCAGTCTGTAGATACTCCTCAAAACCCTTGAGTCAAGCCAATACCAATGGACTTTATGAAACCAAATTGCATCTCTTCTGAGAGTGCCCTACTACCCAGACAAATCAATCAACTCGACCTTTACACCAGCCCTAAAGATTTTAAGCAAAAAGAATGAGAGAGAAAGTGAGAGAGCAATACCATCTCAGATGCTCTCTCAAAAAGAAAGCATCTCAGGGTTTCGTAGACACCTGGGATACAGTCTGGCTTTATGCTGACCTCTTATTTCCCTATGCATTAGCAATGTCATGAGTCTAGCACCTGGGGAACATAGAGAGGCCCACATATGAACCCTCTGTGGGCTTAGGAAGGACATACTGGCTAAAGCTTTAGCGGTTGGTAGCTCTGGACATGCACAGCAGCATAACTTCCCCTCTTCTCCTCACCCCCAAGCTCCTAAAATCCATGTCAGCTGCACATCCAGCACCTAAGAGCTTTCTTGGATCTTGCTCAGTGGACCAGATCCTCAGCTGGTTTCCCTGCTCCTTGAATTCTTGCCAAAGGTTTAACCTAAATGTGAGTCCAAGTGAGCCAGCTAGCTTAGAAAGAAAGAATCAAGACACATGCTTGCTGCTCCTAGAAATATAAAAAAAAATATTTACAGAATTGTACAAACATCCTATTCTCATTAACTCCTCTGCAGCTTTTCTGAAGATTCATTCCAAATATAACTGTACAGTATATACTACGGAAGAAAAAATGTAAATACATGCACAAACTTTTATTTAATCTCTGGAGAAAAGAAGTGTACATATTGATGGATTCCGCTCTTTCCCCTCTACAGTTTAAATCATTTTCTCCAGTTGACAGAAATTAAATAAAGACCAAAACCCAGAAGACTATCACACATTATAGTATAATTCCTCCCAGTTTTAAAGAATCAGCCTGGGAAGATAGCATTCAGCATCAAATCAAAACAGAGCACATAGAACAGATCCTGTAGCATATTTGGATGACATTACTTATATTACAGATCCCAAATTTTACTGATTTTTAACTGGTAATTTTACCAATATCAGCAGTCCAGAATCTTACCAATGAAATAAGATTTCTATGGCCTCAGTTTGTGTAATTCTTGGCTGTTCAGCTAGCGCTCAGGAATCTGCTATGAACCAAACATCCTCTGCAACACCAACATATGACTAGCCAAACAGAGAAATATACAATTCCAAATATGTGATATTTACCTGCAGGATTGTGTTCCAACTAGTTTTAAGGCTGCATGAATATTAAGCTCAGGTTTGTTCAGACTATGTTAGGCACACATTTTATTTGAGAAGTCTGTAACCAGGGGATAACTGCTGATGGTCTAAATAAACCTCCAGGTAGCACCAGCAGGACAATTGCAGAGATATCCTTTTCTACATAGAAAATTTGATAAAAGCAATAGATTTTAAAAGCCAGCAAGGATACAGTGAGACATGAAAAACATCTCTGATCAAGCTGCTATAGAGGCCACAGTGGTCCAGAAACTTAACTTTGACTTGCAAGCCAGACTATACATAACTGCATTTCCCCAGTGCACCTTTCCAAAAGGCACATTGGTACGGACTTGCTGAGGGTTTGTCAAAAAGGCTGGAGCTGAGACAGGCTTTGGCCATGACACAGCCTGGTGACTATAGCCCACGAGTTGTCAAGGCAAAGTGGCTCCAGCCCCATAAACTTCAATCTGGGGTTGAATCCCGCTTTCATTTCAGTCTCTACCTCCCCTCTTTTCCTGAGAGTAAATTATACCTTGGTCCTGTTTAATTCCCCACTAGCTTAATGAAGCTTTTGCTGTGCACAGTCTACATTTTGTGATCCCTAACTGATCCTTACACGTTCAAAGTAAAACTAGCACTAGGATTGGCCAAGTAAAGACTACAGTGTTTAGTCTCAAAAAATAGCTGTGCTGAAATGAGGTATTTAACCAGATCTCACTACAATAACCACTGGGCCAGAAGGCAAAATCTTATCTCTATGAACAGCAACTCCTTTTCAAAGCAAAACCACACTGGCAATAATTTAGCTTTTTTCTTTTTTTGAGCTGAAAGTCTTGGATCCAAACTTTACTGCAAATATCCTAAAAAGTGAAGCTGATATCTTTGCCACCTGTAGTTTCCCCTGAGATATTTGTGTCTACGGCATGTCATCCGTTTTTCTTATCTGCCAATGGACCCACAGGAAATGTTTCCAGGTAAGCTTTCAACCACAGACAAACCTGAGTGTTACAGAAGTAGTACAGGTGTAGTCTGCTGAGAATGACAGGGACAGCCTCTGTCACCCCACAGAAAGAAGTGTCAACAGAACCATATACATGACTTTGAGGCCTGATTTTATATTCCGCTTCTTTCATGTAGCTGCTGAAAACAGGGATATCTGTTTTGCACCAGGGATATGACATTTAAAGCATTTTTGACCCAATCTCCTTCACATAGGAAAGCACATATACCTACAGTCCAACATTTCAAAAATGTCAGGCAAGAATTATTTGTCTTAACCTACTAAAAAATTGGCCAGCCCAGCTCTAAACCATGACAAAATGTTATAGAATCTTCTCTCTAAATATGTTTATATGCATGTGTATGTACACATAGATATATGTATATCCATGTGCACACATGCTATGCAATTCCAATGCCAGAAAAGAGTGATACTAAGTTTGGTGATGATAGGAATGAAATAATGGCATTCAACATATTGGTAGTAGTGTACAAACACACTTATATGGGAACATATGTAACAACTTTATGATCCAATTGAACAGTATCATCACTTACATATGTTAAGTCATTAGGTCTCTATTTGATTGTTCTGATCTCATGGATTTGAGGGAAAGCCCTCCATACAAGCAAACACTGCTGTAAATCAATGTCTACCTATGTAAATACATACAACCACTGCAAATTGATCAAACCGTTAATCATAAGGCAGAAATATCATTTTTCATATCCATAGCAGTTATACTCTTTGTATATGCCCACATTTAGCCCACAACCAGGGCTAAACTATGGCAGTTGCTCCTTCACCCAACAACCCCTCCCTAGCAGAGAAAGGGGACTGGGAAGAGGAGGATACTCATGGGTTGAAATTAAAACAGTTTTAATAAAACAGCCAAACTAATACCAATGCCAATATAAAGTATAGAAAGTTATACTCAGCCCAGCGAATGTATGGCAGTCACAATAAACAGGAAAGCAGCCCTTGGGAGCAGAATGATGAGTAAGCACCTCCAGGGATGGGGAGAAGTAGAAGGCAAAGAAGAAACCACAAAAGCAAGAAAACCCCAAACATAAGACCCTCATGTCTTCCACAAACTTCATCCTTTATACTGAGCATGATGTTTATGGGATGGGATACACCTGTGGCCAGCTCAGGTCAGCTGCCCTGGCTGACTCCAAACTAATGCTAATGGTCTGCAGACCATGGCAGGCCTAGGATTCTATCCCAGCCAAACCAGGACAGTATAGGAGCTGCAGGAAGAAACATAAGCTGAGCAGGACATCCCATGCAAGACATGATGCATTCAAGGTGTTACAAGATGTTTCCTATCAGCTCAAAATCTGGATAGGAGATACTAAAGAGTAGAAACTGAAGATGGAGAAATCAGATGACTCCCTAAGGGTCACTCATAGATCCTATGGCACAGCTGGGACCAGAACAGGCTTCCCCAGGAGACTCTCAATTATAAGCTGGATCTTGCTTTTATCCGGCATAGCTGGATTCTCCTTATCATTACATGGACATGCTTGGCGGCAGAAGAATGGGAGATGATTTCCCCCTTTCCTTACACACCCTGTGAAAGGGACTGTGAAAATTCCTCTGTTTTTTTTTCATATTGTCTTTCCCAAAGGCCTGCAAGGAAAAAACATCACTCTAAAGAGAGTCCAGAGAAGAAAGTTCATGCCCTGGGTCATCTCTCTAAAGCAGATTCACACTGCACTCACACATTTGATGTCGAATCCCTCAATTGTTAATACAGCCAGACTGGTCTACTTAGTTGGCCCTCAGTTTTGTAACTCAGTGGGCCTCACACTGGGATTTCATGCAGCCACAGATTCTCACAGAAGAAAGGACTGAAATGACTTATTCCAGGCCAACCAGCATTACCCTTTAACACGTGTGACCAAGTTCTGTGCTATACTCTTGCAACCCCCAGCCTCTCAGCGTTACACAAATTATACTGTGGCTGTATGACACAGCTCCTGTGCGTTAAGTAGCGTGTGGTACAAGCATACACAGCTAACCTAAGGAGACCACAAAAAACAACAGAGGAAAAGAAACACTATTTTTTCTCTCTCAGTTTCTTTTTGTTGTTAAAACATTTGTTTTACATCTCTTGCATTTTTTCTTTTTCCTGATAAACACACAGTCTTTATTTTTGGTTTCGTGCACCTCAAGTAGGACAATTTGCTGTAATAGGCAGCGTGAGAAGCATTCTTTACCATAAGAAGAAAAAAAGATTCAGCTCAAATCCCCAAACAGAGCCTGCCTAGGTGGTGCTGAAATAAAGATATTCTGCTGCTTTTCCTGAATGTCCTTATGCAAACAGGACGTTGTAAATGTCTCTTTTTTGAAAAAGGGCCTTGTATCTGGTCTTAGTTCTGCCCTTTGATTTATTAGGAGCTTCAGCTGCAGACCAAATAGGTTTTCCTGTCTTTGCTAGCTCCTGTTCCAGCCTTAAGTCATTGTGCTTTAAGACACACTCCTTAAAGTACAAACTCTGTTACAGTGCCCTAAATAATATGTGATGCGAATAAGTGCTGTTAAAGGAGTTTCCTGTTTTGGTTTCCTTATTGGCACTCCAAGCTGAGCTAAAATCTCCAAAGGCCTTACTTAGTATGCAGATATTGAAACCAAACCAAAAAAAGATTCCTGCATTTGTTGTGCTGTAGCTTTAAATGCCCCTGGCAGAAACTTCATTTCTTTCCCTTTCTCCCTTTCGATCCTTCCCCCTCTCTCTCTTTTTTTGATGTTTCTTCTTTCTCTCAGCCTGTCATTGACAGTAAGTGCAATCACATTACACACAGCTTTCTTTGGAAAGCCCCCTTTTTAATGATCTGGCAGTCTGTAGACACTGACTGCTTCCAGAAAAAATTTCAATCCCTCTTCCCACAGCTTCCTCAAGCTCCAATGATAAATGACACCTGTCATTCTGTCACAGACAAACGGCACAGATGGGAGCGTCAGTGATATATGGCTCACCAGAACAGGAAATCAAGTTTGTTGGTTTTTTGGTTGAGTATTTTTTTTAAACAGAAAAGAGCTGACCAGGACATTGTCATGAGGCTCTTCCAGGGGGCCTTGCCCGGAGGAGGAAGGGAGGCAGGCGCAGAGAAACTAGTAGTTTTTAAGCAGCAAGCTGCAGTTTAAAGACCAAGGACTGTGGCTGTCCGAATTGCTTTGCGATTTAAGACTCAAAGTATCTCTAAATGGCAATCTGAAGGTGCAATTGCAACTCTTCCAGACATACCTGCACTAACGTCACACTAGCGATCTACCCCCAGCAGCACTGGTTTCAGATGGCACCCAGCTGCCCTGGGAAATCAGCTTGGACAACTTCGCACGAGCTGCAATTGGAATTTGGATTAGATGTATCCACAATTACATTTGATTTAATTTCTCTCTGTGATGGAACTGAACCAAAATCCAGGCTCTAAGAACACTTGAGAAATGGGGAAATTTAATTCTGAACCCATTTGCTGTCAGACAGGTCTTTCTTAAGCTTCTTTTAAAATCACTCATGTTTTCACAAGGATTTTTTTTTTGCAGGGAAATCACTTAGGCTGTCTGAGACATGCAGCCACTTTTTCACTGCCAGGCAAGCAGACAATAAGCTCAGAGTGGTGAGCTTAAAAACTGTGCAGAACTTTTTACCCTATGATGCCCTTCTTGATAAGAGAATTAAGTCCTGCCACTCTCCTCTTACAAAGCAGCTGGAGAGGAAAAGGAAGCCCAACTGGTCATTGGGTAATTAACAAATATTTAGCAGTCATGAGAACGGCAAGTCTCCCTGGGACTGCACATGGAGTAAAGAAAGCAGGATGGCGAACACAGACAGAATGACAGTTCTTTCTAATCCCTAAGTGGGGACATTTTTACAAATAACTTTCCACCACTACTGTGAGTGTAAAATCCATTCTTGCTCTCCACAGCCAACTCTTGGACGCTCCCTTTCTGTGTGACCATATTACAAAGCCTTTTCCGGATTTTGTTACAGAGCAAACACAATGCCATCGTCTCCTGAGACAAAGATAATGCAAACGAACCATTCTTCCGCCCTTAGTCACAGAACTTGTCCTTATTTACAAAATCATCTCTCACGGGTAAACACAGCTCCACGGAATAAAGGTAGCAAAATTAGACCCAAAGAAAAATTTTGGCTTGTCTTCCTGCCCGTGCTGGAAATGCAGGGATACATTTGTAGAATGTTCCCTGAAATTCAGCTGTAGGGTTTCTGAAAAGATTAACGAATGTCATGTGACAAAATCTCCACATGCTGCAATGAAAATATATCCCTTGAGGCTGCATTTTCAAAAGGAACTGGGTGATAATGCTGCCTCTCCTGCACATTTATTGTATTTGATGTATACAGTTGTGCGTACAAAAAACTAATCAGGAGCCCAGAGTGACGTGAAATACAACTAAGCATGCAGGCAAAGTTAACAAAAGAAATTTCATCGCATTTTAGACGCTGATTATCAGCAGCAATAGCTTTCAGAGAACTTTGGAGTGAATTCCTCACATTTTCGAATGCTCTCTAGGCTACTATAAGTGCTCCAATATGGTTCCACGCTCTATATTAAGTCAACGTGATGAAATGTATGAAATGAACTGAATTATTGCTAACCCTAGAACATGGACGGCTCAGGATTATACATATTCAAGGCATTAATATCAAGCCTTTCATCATCCGTCAATGGTAGTCCACATTGATCACAGAAAATTTTCATTGCTTGGACAGATTTTTGTCTTTCTATAAATTAAGAATAGAAATCTTACAGAAAGCAGAAAGGTAGTAATCATCAGGCAGCTCAACCTATCAAGTCCACCTATGATGTCGGTGGGTTTGAGATACAAAACCCAACTCTTCTAAGTATATAGGGGAAGAAATGATCACACCAAAGAGGAGTGATGTAGTGAAATTAGTTGGGCAACAGATACGTGCTATTCCAACCAGAGGAAATGAAGTGAAGCATATAGTGGAGGTCCAATGGGCCACTGTCCAGTTTGAATAAAGATCAAACTGTGTCTTAGTTTGAAAGGGACTGTTTTTATATATCTCTCTGCCATGACAACTTCAGCAGCAACACAAGCCCCGGTATGAAAAGTAAGATGGAGGAGAGAAAAACATGTGCTTGTACCTGTACGGTGCAAGTCCAAACACTTTTAGTACTAATGATGCAACCTCTCAGCAGTCCAATAGAGGCTGGTACTGGCTTCTGTGTCCTTCAGTCTTAACCTGCATCCAGTTAACTGCAAATCTATTTTATACCATGATGACAAACAAATCACAGATATGAATGACAGTAAACTGCAGGAAATGTAAAGTGTCTGAAATGACACTCTACATGGGTCCATCTATTGTTTGTACTTCAGTCCAGCCACACTCTGCAGTCTGCTCATTCCAGTTCAGAAGAAGAAACATGACTTCATAACGAACCTCGGACTTAGACTGAATTGGAGCACCTGGTGCAAAGTTTCTTTTCTTATTCTATTTCCTGAGGATACAGCTGAGTGCGACTTTCTGGCTTCCACAGTCACTTCTCAGTTTGAAACAGATGCAGTTTTTCACTAAGAAAGATAACTCGCAAGTAGAATTTCCGCTGCTATCCTTCTCCATTAGGAGAGAAAATTAAAATATCCTTCGGGAGGCAATACATAACAGTTCTGTAAATTTAACAAGGGGTTTCTGCAAGCACTGAAGAATATCCTGAAAACATACTACAAAACAGAACACTGTACATTAGAAAAAAAAAGAATAACTAGGATAATGCCAAGAAAAAAACATTCTGCAATGTCAATATTGTTGCATCAGGATAGATCTAGCCAAGTATATTTTAAGCTTTGATCAAAACTGTGAATCTGTTGAGGCAGAATTATAACCCCATGTAGCAAAAGTCTGAAATTTGTAATGACAATTAAAAAATATTATGTTCTGGAGAGACCAAAAACCAAATAGAGACTCTGAGCTTGTAGATAAAATTCATTGAACCAGGCAAGTGAGAGATGACCAGGTGGAGCCTTAAAACAGAATATGGAACAAAACCAAAAGGCAATCCTGGTTGTCAAGAGAAGATTTTTAAAAGCACTTGGGGAATTTAGATGCTCACTTGCCATTGACTTTTAGTGAGAATTTGGTACCAGATTGCTCTTTTTACCTTTGAGAATCTCAAGTAATGGAGTTATTCAAGAAAAACAGGACAACAGCAAACTGAACACGCTGCAGGGTTAATTTTCCGCAATGTGCTAGAGTTGCTGACAGACAAGCCAATGGGCCAACTGGGGAAGAACTGGGCCCTGCACCAAAAATGTACTTGTCAAGTAGTTGCAGATTTTTTTTAGCTGTTCTGGGATAAAATTGACGTGTTTTGACTGATGAATCATGAGCAAAGATTGCCCAGTGTGCTCAGTTTGAAATACCAGCTTCTACCTGTGTGTGCTGGAACACTCTGTTCTCTCCTCTGAGCATTTCTTTGGCAAATCTGTTCTTGAAGTAACAGCTAAGCACAAATCCTTCAGGGTGCAATCCTGTTCCTCTCCAACTCAACAGGGATTATACCACTGAATCCAGCTGGGACCAGTAGCAAGCTATTAATAAGGAGACTTCAAATTTATCAAAATTTTGCAAAATAGTCATTTCTTCACATGTCCCTTGCAGCATGTTGGGACAAAGACATTTAGTGAAATGTGTTTGCTGTCATCCATTACACCTGCCAGTATATGACATTAGCTATCAAAATAGATGACAAACGGTGTGAACGTGGGGTGCCTGGTTGCTCCTTCTGTTGTTCCCAGACCTCTTTATCCCAACTAATTGTGCTTCTCTCCTCTTCCTTCTCCCTCAATCTCTGTAATTCCATCTGTTGTGGAATATGATGGTGATAACTCCAAGTTTCATCAGACTGAAGATGATGTTGGCAGCTGCATGGGCTTTCAGGCTCTTCCTTATGCCAGTCAGTGTCATCCTGGTTTTATTCATAAATGCCATATATAACTGCTCACATGAGGGTCTTAAATTTCTATTCCTCCTAGAAGTTACAGGAGGACAGAGCAACTCACACAAATAGTGCTGTTTTAAATCTGAAGCAGCATCTAACCTCTCATCGGCTGTATTCACAATCTAGTCAGTGCCTGCCAGGCCTTTTAGCATCCACTAATGTTAGATGTCCTAGCAAAACAGCTATAAAATAACTTTTATAATAAATACAAAAAATAACTGCCTTTTTTTCCCCTTTGTCTTTAATGCCCTATCTCAAGGCCTCCTGCCTTTGATACCCTTTTCTTGAGGCCTTCCTGCTTAATATGGTTTTAAATTCATCTTAATTGCAAGAGGAGAATGCAGAATCATACTGTGGGGTCTGAGTTCTGTTGGATTTTCTGTCTCCTGTTCAGGAAAAAGCACACAGACGTGTTCTATTTGTCTAAGCAAGGATCCTAATGGGATTGTTCATGCCTCAGTGAGTTCCTCAGGTAAACGCTAGCTGGACCATATTAGACTTTTATGCTTGGTAAAGTCCAGTCTTCTCATGTTCACAAATATACAGGGAATTAGCTAGCTCCAGTTGTAGATAGCTAACTACCTCAGCTCCTTGCTCAGTTGAATTAATACATATATTTATGAACTTTACTAAACCTAATGGCTAAACAAAAGCAATTGGATGGCAAGTATCCAATCAAAAATATTTTGTAAGTATAAAAAGCATTATGTCATGTCAGCAGAGGATCCCACAGAAGTAACACAATGTGATGTGACACTACTCAAGCAATGTAATATAACATGGCACCACCAAGTAAGCAAAAAAAGCCCAAACATTTTATTTTTAGCTGAGATGCTCATTACCGTCCAATGTCTGATCTGAATGTTTTTTGACGGACTTAAGTGGAGTGAATTTGGCTGATGTCATGGGTTTAATAGCTATTTGAATTATCCCAGTCTTCTAGCAGCTCACTAAATTTTTAATCTTTTTTGTTCACTATACAGACAAAAAAGTCTCTCTTCTAAAATAATGACCTAAAATGCTGTCATTGCACACAGCATTTGGACCACTTAATGGTACATTATTAAAAGCTTTGTGAGATTTCAAACAGCAACAAGAGAAGTGGAAAACTATTGCCAGGTCCCTGTTCCTCAGAGTAACCTGTGGCAAACAGAGCTGCACATATGCAACACCAGCTCCTTAGCTAAAAGCAGGTTTGAGGGATTAGAGACGCGATGCACTGATACCTACAGATGTGATTACAGCACTTGGAGTGCTGGAGATCACATAGCAAAAGAAATCATTTCAGGATGCCTTTCAAGGGCCACAGAGATTTCTTTCCAAACCCCAGTTGCCCTGAGCTGCTGGGAACAGCCCCCCACTGGGTTTTACGAGACATGTCCCCAGACTTAGCAGGAAAAAAATAATAAAATGTGTGTGTGGAAGAAGGAGGCGGCAAACTTCTGGCTTTCTGTGAAATGTCCAGTAGGCTTCAGCATGAAGTGCTAGCTCAGCCCTCAGTTCATATCAGCATTACATCCAGTAGGTTCTGGCATGTAGCGCTTGCTCAGCCCTCAGCTCATATCAGCATAAACACTTCATCACAGCTGACACGCTGATATGCTAAATGAGTAAGTGCGGTGCACAAAGAGGTCACAGAGAAGTTAACTAAAGGGATTATAAGGGACAGTCAACACACTTCAAAAAGAAAAAACCTGATAGGTGCAGAAAACATGGTAAATGAGCCCGAAGAATGCAAACCCTCCGCCGTGCACTCCATTACAGCCCTGACAGTCCAGTTCCAAACAGTTAAATATGAAACTGTCAACAAGGGCCTGTCTTAATAACCAAACTTGAGGCCTTTTATCCTGGAAGATTTATGAAGTAATTTTAAAGAGGCCCAAGCAAACATCTGTCAATAAATTGAATGCCGGCTACAGGATTTACAAGCAAGACAAGAATTTCTCATTAAGTGCACATTAGCACTGTGGGGATCATAAATAGTAAGAGGGCAGGATGCTGAGCCTCTCAAGCTGTCATTAAAACACTATCTAAGAACTAATGAGGAAGTGATGGAAGGATACTAATGATCCCTCAGGCTCCTTTCATTCAGCAGTGAAAGAGGAGCATGCAATAGAGTTTCAGTTTGCCACGACTGAAGGTCTACGGAGGTTTTCAGAGAACCTCCCAGCCTCTGTTGCTGTAAACCCACCAGCTGCACATGGACCTTGAGTGCTCAGTGGTAGACCGGCAAAGATATCATCAAGAGCTCTGTCCTTTGAATCACATGAAGCACGGGGTAACAAACAGAAAGGGCAAGTCCATGCAAGTTCCAGACACTGCTGCAGACCAGTGGAAGTTGTGTGGGTTATATCAGATAGAGCTGCAGTGTCCTGCAAGTGAAATAGTAATTTTCATATGGAAAATAACTTGCAAGTGATTATGAGCTTCTATATGGAAAAATGGGGTTGAAGGACTAGATTTTTCCTACTGCCCCCATCTGAGCAATGACATGGAGTCTGGGGGCAGGACCTCAGCTCTCACTCTTTCCAAGGAGGGAGACGAAGGTCTGTAATAACCAGTGGATAACCACTGGGGAAGGTTCCCTAGAGCTACCATTAACATCATCAACAAATAGATTCCTCGCAACCTTGGTGGCAAGCTGCACAGAGAGCCACATGTTGCAAAGGAGGTAGCCCACTTCTCACTACAGCTCCTCCTTCTTCAAAAGTGGAGGCAGTGGCTTTTAACAAGAGTTCAGAGAACAAGGCATTCAGATGGTCACCTTCCCTCCTGGGGAAAAGGTGGGGCTTTCATTTTAGTCTCCCATGTACGTTTGATGGAATTTACACATGCCTAATTGTACACAGGAACCTCTCATTCAGGGGATTTGTGCTTGCTGAGAACCCAGCTATGTCTGTGACCTTCAGCATGAGCTGTGTTTATGTACACACAGAGAAACATGTGTATGCAAAACTATGCCTCCAAAGGACCAACCTATGACATACACAGACATTAATCCAAGGTTTTATTGTCATATTCTCTCAGCTGATAAATGCCTGGTCATGTATACTAAGTGCAGAAATTCCACAGTTTGAGAACAAAGCTCAATAGCCCAATAGTCAGGGAACTCATTAGGGATGTGGGAGACCTGACTGTGAGTTCCTGTTCTTCTGAATTCAGAACATGGACTTGATGTTGATCCTATCACATTCCTGATGACTGCACCTCCAGCACATTTCTGGCTCTTCTATTCCCCCCTCCCTTTCCTTTCTGTGTGCTTGTGACCAGAAGCTGACACAATTTTCCTGATGACATCCTGGTCAGAAATGACACATTTTTGAGCCTTACTGTCAACAAATCTGTTTGCTGATGGAGAAGAAAAAAAGTCTTTCAGATTGCTCTGTTTTCTACCAAGATGGGAATCTTCCCCTTGCTGTGACCCTCTGTAGCACAAGGACCAAAATGATTACTGGGACATAAAAAATCTATTTCTACCAATAAGAATTATTTCTTTGGGTCTAGCACATTGGCACTGAAACTATAATGTAGTTACATTTGTTTTCTGTAATAGATGTTTTCACACACTATTGGTGCTGTGGATATATGTCTCTTTCTGAGACTTCTGTCTGCAGAAGAAATCAAATGAACATAACCAAAGTGCACATTAGGAGAAAGACATTATATTAACGAGTTGTAGCACCTATCAACAAGTTACTAGTCAGTTAAAAAACTCATTCAAACAAAACATTGTAGTTAAAACCTTTAAACATGCAGCTTTTCAAATGAGTTTGTCCATAAGCAGTAATTGTTAATAACTGACAGTTCTTCTACAACAAAATTAACTCATAAAAAGACAAACTTTAGCTTTTCCAGTAAAAGACAGTAAAGACAGATACATTTCAGCCCATTCAGCAATTACATGAACATTCCCACACCAATTTCATCCCAATAGTGGAAACTTAATGCAATTCAGGGAAGTAAATAACCTGTGCACAAAGAGTTCAGAACTGACCCTTTCATTAAAACAACAACAGCTTACACATACCTGCAGTAAATACAGGACAAATATTACAAGCTATATCCTGTGAGTAATTTTTTCACCTATATTATTGGCTGTAACTCAGGCCATATTCAGATGGGCTGGTTTCCAATACCTTCATTAACACTGAGGCAACCAATAGGATCAATGTATTTAACTACTAGTCAGTGCAAGTCAGGATAGAAATTTCACCCAATCTAATTAGTCCTTGTGATGTTATGGCAAGTATGGAAATGTATAATTACAGTGTAATTACACAGCCGCTGTAAATTCAGTAAGTTGCAAATTCAAGGCTAAATTTCAAAATTAGGTCATTTGAGTGGGTTCAAAATTAGGCAAAACCTGTTTGCTCATCCCTGATAATTATGCTGTCAACTTCTCCAAAGCCAGGCACCTCTACGGAGCATCCAGCTGTTTAATCAGACAAGCCGCCTGACCTGCATGAGGATGAAAGTGAATTCCCCAATTATGGACTGATTATTTCTTCTGAAAACAATCATTTTGGTCTTACATAGCATGTAAGACTATTAGTCAGCACCAGTGAGACCACAGCAGTTGCATGGACTTTTCTCTATCAATCTGGAGACACTGCATGTTGACAGAATAGAGTGCACTTCTATTTTTATGTAATTCCACATGCTACATTAGATGGGACTGTGTGTAGAGATAGACATGTTCTGGCTTGCGTGTGGCCAAGTGTCACATAAAGTCTTGTTAACCTAGTTTACCCCAGGTACAGAGGTTTGAATCTGCTGAGTGATTTACATCAGCAAGATTAGAAACCAGTAACTATCCTTTCGCAGCAGGAAAAGTTTGCACTTTAGCAATTCTAAATCCTGATGCAAGGAAAACTACTGCAGGGAGAGGTCCATTTGTATTGGTGATGCAAACCAAAGGATTTCAGAACAGAGGCTTAGGAATGTCAAAATGTAGTGGAGCTGTACTTGCGTGTGGTAGCTGTTGGCTGAATGCAGGACACATAGGTAAAGCCATATTTTAAAAAGCAATAAGGAAGAGTGTCTACTTTGATCTGTTCCAGTAAGGCCCACCCTGCTTTAAACATTTTTTTGTTCAACAAATGTTTTATGGAGAAAAACGCCTACAAGCTTCTAAGCTCACATCCATCTGCTGACCCAGCTGTGGATGCTAATATACATAATGGAAGAGAAATTTCCTGTTACAGATTCTTCTGTAAACTGCAGATCTTAATCCTTTGTTTTAAAAACTGATTCTACAATTTTATTATCAATAATTAAACAAAACAAATTCATTCATTTCACCAAGATCTCAGGCAATGAGTTCTGAACAGAAAATAAAAGGAAGATTTTTATCTTTTTATATATATATACACACACATATATTTTAATGGAATAAAATTGACGTTGTTTTTAGGTAAGGATACTTGCATAAATACGGAAGGAAAGTAAGCTTTAATATTAACTGTATCTCAACTACAGAAAGGAAAAATATTTTTATACTGATTTGTATTTATACTTTGCACTGTATTGTTATTATTAAGGGGTTTAAACATGAGCAAATACAGGCTTTATCATTTTGAGGCCTCTTTAACTATTATGGTAGTGTAAAGGTGCCCTTAATCCCTACGAGGATCAGATCTTTTCATTTAAACACACACCTGGTTCATGGTTGCTGAACCAAATTTTTAATTATGAAAAGCAGGTCTAGTTTTAAATCCAAATTTAGCTTAGCTGAATAAAAAAACAGGTGTTACCTTTTTTTACTATATATTAATGCTATCAGACTTGCTGACTCATGAAACTGAGGTTATAGCAATTTTAGCTATGCTGAAAAATTAATCTATCATTTGAAGAATGCTGTGCTATTCTTTATCTTGGATTTCTCACTCTGAGTCCTCCCCTTACGCTATCCTCATTTTTTGGCCTTGGAAGGTTTTTAGTGATGGGGTGATGAATATCAGACCATCCACTTTTGCTTCCCCTGAGTTTCTGAGATGCCTTTTGTTGTTTGTGGTAGGTGAATTTTTGAGGTATTCTAGGGCTGGTGTTCACATGCACTCATCTAAACTATCTCCTTGATTTTGCAAGGTGGACTAAAATTAGTTGGAGATTTCAAGCACTCCCACTTCTGATTAGGCTGGGAACATGATCTTCTGTAACATTTTAAGTACTTCTGCTTCTGTCATTATCGAAAACCAAAAGTGAAAACAACTACATATTAACTTGCCTGAGTTTAACTGTCAGAGCAGGCCATTCCCTGGGCCATTCCACTGGGAATGGACACAAATTGTGTCCAGGACAGATGCATGGATGTTCTGCCCGCCCTGGACCTCAAGGCTGAAGTCAGAATTTCATCTTGAAAATTGCTTCTGTGCTGACCTCTCTTTTTCTGACGTACTTCTAGCTCCTTCTGTAGCACACGAATATTAACTCTTCTCTACCTTTCACCTATATTCTCAAGAAAAATCTCGCCTCCTTTTGGCTCTCACTTCATTACCAACAGCTAGCACTGCTGTACTGCAGAGAAACGGTTGCATTAATGACTTGGGGAGCAGAGCAGGTGCACAGGTGTCTTGATGTACATGCATTTCACTCAGCTCTTCCATTACTCTAGTCTTTGAACATTTCCCTTATCACATACATCAAGTAAAGTAGGAAGTAAAGCAAGTTTTACTATGAATGTTATCTCATTTATTGAGAAAAAGAGATGCGAATTCTGCATGGGCAATAAAAGGGCCTTAGAGGGAGTGTAAATGTAATTTCACCCTTTCAGGGCCTCTTTACATTGCTCCATGGTATCAAGAGCTCTTTCTGGTTGTGTTTTACCTCTGTAACGCTTATCTACCTTCTATCTAAAGTCCAAGTCTATCTCTTGATCTATTTACGCCACAATGAACACCATGAGTATTTTTTAGTTTTGCTAATGCCTTGCTGGGCTGATGAATAAAATCCTATAGACTCTAATAAAGTACAGAAGGATAATTTAGAATTATGTCCCGTGAAAAGCTTCAGTAAATAATAAAAGCATAAATATACCAGCAAGCTAATGTTATCCACTGCAGGAGACATTTAGAAATGAAAACTTCCATCTGTGCACAACAACACATGTTCAGTTGTGGATCTCTCTTTGCATTCACATACGTGATTGAAGGTAGAAATTTAGAGCCTGCTCTATGCACACATCATCATTACGCTCTAGTTTCCACACTACGAAGATTTACTCATGTTTGTTAAACCTAGGTGGGTATACTTTCTTTCCTATATTAGTCAAGTGCAAATGAATGAACAGAAACAGATTAAACAGCAACTCTAATTAAGCAGCTTATATGTCACAGCATACTAACGTCAACATATTGTTTTAGCTACTGCAAATTATCAGTACTAAAGTTCCTTAACTGGTAGTCTAAATTTCCTCATTATTCTCACTAGGGACAAAAGACTAGAGAAAGAAAGAAGAAGGGCAAAGGTGCCTGATTATAAACAATGCTTTAATAAATAATAATATTCTGCATTTCTGTGCTGTTTTCCAGACCTTCACTTCTCAGGTAATGCAAATCCTCAGGCTTCGGTTGGCTCTAGCAGAGCCAGTTCCCACCTGTGGAGGAGCAGAGGTTTTTGCAGTGATGAATTGAGCTCCACAAGGCAGGAAGGGCTGTTTGGCCCTTTTGATCTCTCTGTGTAGATGCCCAGGCTGTGCTCCTAGCTATAGGTTCAGAAGGCTTTTTCTACAGGTCAGAAAAGAAAGATGTAGTAAGGAATATGACTCTGGTCAGAAGAGCAGTAAGTGGAAGGAAGAGGTTTTGAGCCCAGCCTTGACTCAGGTCTCCTCTCTCACACATTTTCTTCCCTTTCTCCTTCTCTCTCTCCCTGGATTGCTATTGTCTGTCTCCAGATTTCCACAGCAACAAGAGCAGAAAATTCACTATCTGCCCTTTAAGGAGCTTAATGGGGAGACCTTCAGTGTGCACAGTTGTTCTGCTTTTAACTTATTTTTGCAAAGCAGGTATATTTCCAACCAAGAATTAGAGAGAGTGGCCTCAGGCTAAATTGCAGGGAGTCCCAAATGAGTGAACCCTTTGAGGGGAGAATCACTGAAGAAGAAAATGGAGATGACAAGGCTGTTGCTTCTTAATAAACATTATCACATTTTCACCATGCATTATTTATTACTTTTCTTTCACTGATTTATGTTCTAAAACATTTAATCTAATATGTATAACTATACATATACACATATATTTAATTATCTTTTTTTCCTAAACAAATCTCAAGTTAAGGGTTCCTTCTTTGTTTCTCCATTGTTAAATTAGCATGTTAATCCTGGAATTTTTTTTCCTGCTTTTTCCAATCAGAGTATAAAAACAACTACATTAAAGGCATTTGTGAATCAGGCACTGAATGCTGTAATGTCACATGTTTTCCGAAGTTAAAGATGGAATATTGCAATCAGTCCTAATGTTTCTATTTGGACTATGGTATCTTTAATGTTATTCTCTACTAGCAGCTTCATCCCCTTGCTTTTGTGTGAGGACACAGGGAAGCTTATTAACATCTTTTGCAACATACAAAAGACGTAGTATATGAACTCTGGTCCCAAAATGACGAACAAGGCTTGGATGACTCCAAGCTGAGTCAGATAGCAATGCTGACGGTCAGTAAGAAGAGCCCATGCAGCTCTCCTGGGCTGAACAAAGACTTGCCTGAGATTTGGAGAAATCCACAGAAACTCACAATCCTCCTGCCTATAACAGAGCGAAGACTAGATGGGTCTGGAGTCATTGTCATAAGGTGCTCTGACAAGGGTGGTGAAGCTTATGTGCCATATGTAAATGCTGGAAGGCATCATGCATATAAACAAAGCAGCAGCCGGCAGCAAGGCGAAGCCAATCCTCCACATTGCTCTGACTCCTTGTCTGCTCACAGGTTATTTCACTGGGACTTCTTTCTGCACAGAAGGCAGTAGGACCAAAGTCCTTTTTTTTGCAGTGCTGTGCATGTTGGAAATGGCTCGTGTTACTTCAGCAGTGCTTGGAAGTGGTACAAAAGGTCAAATTTTCCAGCACAGGACCCTCCTCTCTCTTTTACTTTATGGTCAGATAGACTATTTTTATTCTGAGATCTGCTGCTGTCCAGTAAATATATAACTTTGTTACTAACCAAGCCTGCTCCAGAATGATACCTCTGTGGACACTAAAAACAATTTAATGGCATGTCACAATAGCAATTCACTCTGCTAATAGCCCGGCTCAATAATACTATATTGCATAAACCTCCTTCAGTCTTCTGACAAATAATTCACCTTTATGCACTCTGCAGCAAGCTCCATTTCACTAACAAATATATTTCTCTTCTATACCTACAAATAAATATCCAGCATCTTCTTCCTGTAACATCAGCTGTTCCTCTGCATGAGGTCAGCAGTGCCATATTTCTACCACGAATCACCTATCTCCATCACGGCTTTAGAGACTATCAGTTTTTAACTGGCACATCAAATCATAGAGAAGGGTGCAGGGAATAAAATCTTGGAAAAAATATGTACGTTTTGATATGTCTCACAAGCAGCAGCAGTGAAAAGTTTAAATACTCTGTATGTCAGGGCAGCCTTAAACAAATGTTTATGGGCTTTGCTTTTGCAAGCATAAGTATTTGGGTAAGCACAAACCTCAAGATGTCTCTTATTTAAAATGCAGTGAAAACTCAGAGCAGGCAGGCATCCTCCTGCCATCCTGCTTCCTTCGTTTCTTTTTTAAGGATACTGCCTGCTCAAGGAGAGATCTGTTGGGTCTACTGCACCGTATGATACAGTACAAGGCTGCTTCACAAGGTATCTGGGGTGAATTGTTACCTTGATTTGAAGATAGAGCTGTACATGATTTTTTAAGACCACAGCTGGCTCTGAACTTTGGGAATGGTCAGCTTAAGGTACTCTGTAGACAATATATCCAGATAGGCCCTCCATGACTGACACAAACGTTATTCCTGGAAACTCAGTGGCCTCATATGAAATGAGCTTAATGTTCCCAATCTACTTCCTATGACAGGTTAGGAGAATTTCTCGAGGGCTGGCTTGTCAGCCACAGCAGTGAGGATTCAATGGGAATTAATAACCTTGTGATGCTTCTCCCCAAAATCTTACAGTGTAACAGGGCATAGTATAGATGATAAGGGTATTATATCTTCCTGTACTGCTACTGTTCTATAAATTAAAATTTACCTTTTACAATATCTGAGTTCATGTTAAAAGACAGAAAAGAAAAAAATATGCAAGTCTTACAGGTACAAATAGAATTTCTTCTATATTTTTATTTTCCTATGTTATCAGCTTACACTTGGTATAAATTCCTCCCTTCCTAGAAATGAGACTCAAGCGATATATTTAGAAATAGGATCAGCTATCAAAAGCTATTTTTTTGTCAAATGCCTATGTAGGATCTGCTAAAAAACAACTGCATCCTGTTTCTTTAAGAACTACTTTAAAATGCTACTGTAAAAAAAGGCCATTTTTGTAGAAGAAACTATTTGTATCAAATATCATGAGAAAATAAGTGCATCATGACAATTTTGAACATCTTTTATGATTTGATTGTCAGTAACGAGGCCCACAGGAGAGTGATAAATGTGCAGCACGAAAAATATCTATTTCACTTAGATAGAAAATTATGCAACTCAGTGCTTGATAGCACTTGGCAAAATACAAATGTAGTTGAATGGAATTGAAATTGTTGCTCTTTGCCTAAGACACAGGTAATATCACCAGGGGTCCTGTCTTTAGATATTTATAAGAGCTAAGAGTTTAAGTAATAGTAGCAGTAATACAAAATTACCTTTAAACATTGAAAACATTTTTACTTTGTTACAGGGTGTAATTTACACTTTTTCTCTAATGGCTTACATACTGAAAATGATATACTAATGCAATTTTTCAAATTTAGTTACCTTTTTTGTATTCTAAAATTATATGCTCTCTTTTTTCCCTGTTTGTCACTTTTCAGTTTCCATTTAATTCCATGTTCATAGAGTTTCATCATTTATCTACTTGTCATAAAAGTTTTCTAAACTTTTAAAAATACAAAATACTCCCAATACACTCTGACAAAAATGCTTCCAGTTCAACTTTTAGAAATTTTTCAATTTTGTTTTGAACTATTACCATACATTCTGTTGTTGCTGTGAGATTTTTCATACAGTGACATCAAGCAAGGGAAGGAAAAAATGATCAGAGAAGAGTCACTCAAACCATTTATATTAACCTGTCTCTTCACTTATAGATTTATATTCCTGCTTATCCTGCATAGAAGGATAGGAAGATAAATACAAGAAAGCGCTCTATAGCTATGCCTTAGCGCAGGATGGGAAATGAATTTCCTATCCTGTGAGAATTTCAAGGTTTTAAAATTTTCCTACCCCCAATTCATGAAGAAAGTTCACATTGTTGGCTAATTGAAAAAAAAAAAATCATATTAACTGAAGTGTTTAGTTTTGAACATTTCAAATCACTTTCTCCCAGTGCAGATGTTTTTACATGTTCATTTCTTTCTTTTATAGGAGTTTTTCTTCCAATTAGCTTGAATTTTGAAACCAAGAGCTGTTTCTACTTAAGCAATGTGAAAACACACTATTCTGACAGGTTGCCTCTTTAAAACTTTCAAAATTATATTTCTCTAACCAAACCTTTTCACTCAAATAAATTATGTTTCAACATGTCACCCAATGAAAATTTTAATCCACAAAATCTAGATCGTATTTACTGTGCTACTCTATTTCCTCCTAACCACATCTAGTACCATTTGAGTCTTTCATGACCATGACATCAAAAAAGTAACAGGAATTGCTCAAATGCTGACTCCTTACTAGGGAATCTTTTGGGTAAAGGACCCAGAGTAACTGTGAGAGGGGATGAGGGTTTCTCCCCCCTGCTCCCCTCCACCCCCTCCTCTTCAAGGGCTCTGCTCTTGCTGGAGGGCTTGGGACTACCTCACAGTAAGGTGATCCTTGGTATATCACTATGTCCTCCTCCCTCCACCTCAATGTGGCAAGAAACTCTGTCCTATGTCTTGTACCCCATCTTGTATACGACCTCCAAACCACACTGGGCCCTTCACACTGCAAACAGGATGAGCCCCAGACCTGCCCATGGACCTGGCTGTTGCCCCAGAGGAGAAGATGGTACCAGTGTGGAGAACAGGGCCTATGGAGATCATGCAACCTCATAAAGAGGGGCGTGCAGGGCTTCTACTGGTATCTAATAATTTGAAGGGTTTTAGCTTTGTGTACTCTAAATCATGATGCTGTCACTGGGTCACTGGCATTGCTGTTGGACACAGGTGCACATGCAAACGTCACCAGACAGCCGTGTTGCACTCTATGTGCTGCTTATGTGAATGAGCTACAGAAAAAAAGAAACACAAAAAAAGAAGAAAAAGATGGATTGTAATATATATTAGAAATACAGGCTCAGACAAGTGAAATACAGGTTCTGACCATCTGTAGTTGTTAAAAGGCTCAATTCATATTGCATATGAGAAGAGGTGTTAGCCTCATAGTTCACAGCCAAGTTTTAATGTGGGTAATTCCCTGCATTCCCCTAAAAATTTCAATTTGACACACTGTTTTATTCCTTTGGCATTGACTCTTGTGCAATGTTGCTCTGCTCTGTTGAACAGTTGCCTTTTTCACCCTACATATGACTTTTCTGCAATAATGGACAATATTATTGTCAGGTCCTAAAAATCGGTCACCTGCATCTTTTATTGCTTTGCATAACTTTGTCTGGAGTCCAAGGGAGCTTTCATTTTTTCTTATCTGTTATTCTTATCTTTCTGGCATCAAATTACAACTTCCTGGGACCTTTGTAGGTCTGGTCCTATGCCAAGTAGGGCAGGAAGCTATGCATTCTCTTTTAATAATCCATTTCCTTTTCATGTAACTGCAAACTTCTACCAAAAGATCCCAGAAAACTAAGAAGTACTTAAGAAGCCCCAAATGCTGGGATTTACAAAAGCACCATAGTACTCAGAATCAAAATTCCTAAAAATTGCAGTCCCAATGAACAATTGTGAATGAAAATAGGCAGCAGTATTTTTATGAGAAAGCGTATCCGAGTGCCTAATGCAGTTGTAAATAAGGCATTTAAATGACTAGGGTATTTGCAACCCCTACGAAACTCTCATGGGGGAAGCTGTTGACAAATTAAAGCTGCTATTGCTACTCTTACATTAGCTTTTGTATCCTAAACACATCATTAGGTGGTATTTCATGGCATAAAACTCTTACCTGCTTAAAGATTGATTTGAAAGGGAAGACTCTTACAAGAATATACAGTCCCTTTGGGTTAGAGCAGGGAGGATCATTCGGAATAAATTTATTAGTTGAACATGGTTTTGTTTATTCTGTCTGAAAATACTTCATTTTCTTAAATATTCTCGTACTTATAAATAAATAATCTACTGAAAGTATGATTACTATGGATACTTCAGTTTACTTTTGGGCAGTTTGTTGCATATCTTAAATGTTTCAAATGCAGATATTTATGATTGGATTTTTTTTGCTTTCAGACAAGGGCAACCTTTCAAACCACATTCCAAATGTCAGGATCTCTTATTCTGCATTTAAATTTTTTTTGAGCAAAATGTTGCAATAATAATTTAAAAAGAGCACATTATTGGCAATCCAACAGAAAGCTGCTGAAGATCAGAATAATTGATGGTCTTTTTGGTCAAAACTGTATTCAAGGTATGAGTATTACCAGGGGATTCAAAACCAGATATTTTGCCCTGCTAGTGGTGCTCTGCTCACAGGCACTTCTGTTCATGTCAAGAAGGGATAGCATTTAGAAGAAGAGTGCCGCTGTCACCAAGACAAACAAATATCTTGAGTTTCCTAAAGGGCACGACATCTCACACTTTCACTTACATTATGTGCCTCTTTTCTAAAATAATTGCAGCTAAGAAGTCCAGTAGACAGTGTCACTTGCAGCTTTTAGAAAAAAACCCAACTCTTTGAAATAACATTTAAGATCCACTTTAAAATTCTCTTCCCCAAACACAAAGAAATTTAAAGTTAAAGCTGAAAATCTGGCTGGAAACCATGTCCTTAAATCAACCTACCTCTCCTTAGCTTTGCAGGGAATCTCACACACTGTACTAATGCCATATGTGCCACAACACACAGGAATAATGGGGTGAGCTGAGGACAGTGTCACACCATACTGAGCTACTCTTAATTCAAGAGGGTAGCTTACAACCTTGCCAAAATTGCACTTTTTTTTTTTTTTTAAAATACACAGCGAAAAAAAAATGCAGCATGAGAGCACACAATTCCTGGAGGTAAAAACTGCAAGTTGCTGAAAATGGGATAAATTCACCTTTCAAATATGTATAAACCGGATAAAGCCTAAAGAAAGTAAAGGGAGCAATGATAACCTGACAAAGAACAATAGACCTGCACACCAGAAAAAGGCCCAGATTTTTACCTCCCCAGACAACCCCAAAATCAAATCAGGATATTAATTTAAAGCTCCTCCGCCTCAAAATTGAATGGCAGTCAGCATTTAGGGATTGATTTTACTAGATACTAGCAGCAGAGTGGAAAATATAGATAGTCTTTGAAACACATGGTATATAGCATTTTAATTACTCCCGTGCAGACTTCAGCAGTTTCACTTTATGGGGCTTCATGGGGAAAAAAAAATAAATTCTGTTGGTTGATTGTTTCCATTCACTTGCTTTTTGCACCCCTTTTGCATTTCCCTTGACATGTTTTTCAGTAGAGGGGAGCGGATATTTAATGCTGAGATCAGAGCCGCGCTCTTCAAACACCCTGAAAGTTCAGAGGAGGTCAAAGCTGCGAGGTGGCCCTTTGTAGGGGTGGGAACAAACTGCTCCGATCCGGCCCATTTTGAAGTACAAAGCAGACTCTGGGTCTCAAGCATCACTTCAACCCAGATTCACTTTCCACATGAAGTCATAATTCTGCTCCAATTTACTTTTTGTGCAGACAAGCTTCAGTCAAAACTTTGCCTACATTTGAAGAAATGTTTGATACAATAGTTTCATCCAGCTCTGCTTTCGACTGCTGATCTGAAAACCTCTTTCCTTCTGTATCTTGTCTCACATTTTTAAACTTGTGTCATTTGATATTCAAGTTTCCTTCAGACTGATCCTCATCTGAAGGCAGAATCAAGCTCTCTCATTTCCTGGGAACGCATAGGTTATATGACAAGATATACAAACAATTGTGATCATCAGTAAAATTTACTGCTACACAATATTGCAGTTTTAATTAGCAGTCAAGTGAAATGAAAACTGTTGCAATGTGATTAGAACAAGGCTTTACAAAACCTGGGAAGGGACTCTTACATGGTACTTCATAGAATGGATGGTACTTCTACATTTATTTATGGCAGTACAAGGGTGAAGGGAATTTGTTGGAAATACTTCAAACAAGAATTGACAGGAATATATTCAGTTTCTTTGTCTGACACATGAAGGGTAGCTTAACTTCTATGTTGCATACCTTTTATGGTAAAATGTGTTTTTTCTCTTACTGCTTAACTGAGCAAGACTTCTTCCTGCTCCAGTGAGTTTCTTCCCTAAATTGCTCCTGCACGGGCACCCCTGTACAATTTCTGCTGAGTTGATTGTATGATCCCTCATTAACTTATAGTCAGAACAAGCTGGGGAAGGAAAGGGGACCTGGAGCAGATGAGGACTGGCTCTATGAGACTACCTCTTATCACCATGGTGGTCAGTGAAGATGCTGCCCATGGGAGGAAGGCTGTAAGGCTATGAGACAGGGCTGCTCATCCCACCCAGATCCATTTGGCAAGGGAGAAAGGGGACCTATGAGAAGCCCTGGTCATTTGCTGTCTACAAAATGGTCTCACTTTTCCCACACCAGCCCCTGCTCTCAGCTCTCAAAAAAACCTTTGTGTAACCTGCGGCAAAAAGTGCAACACACAAAGCACTGAAAAGTCTGTGGCCTGGTATAGAATTGAGTATGCTTGATGTGGATGATGTGGCCTGGTAGAGCTTTGGGAGTCTCTCCACATGTCTCTAGAGGCCATGTAGTGCTTTGAAGGCGTCCTGTACCAAAAAATGTGCTCCGTGCATATAGACTATCTGTGCCCTACTGATCTGTGCCACTCTATGCAGAAGACCTCATAACTGGAGCTCAATCAAACTGATTTGGGGCAACAGTCTGATGGAAATGGTGTTATCTATTGCTCTACAGTAAACAGGGCTTCTGTTATTTGGAGCAGAAACTGCTGAGAGGAGGTGGGGAGGGGGGGGGCAGGTTGTACGCAGGGAGAAAAGGGAGAAAGCCTTGTGATCCCTTTGTGCTGCAGCACCTGAGCTGGGTGAAGCAGAAGTCCCCTTGGCTGTGATGAAAGAGGAGAGGATACTCAAGGGACTATGTGTTACAAACAAATGATCTCACTCCCAGCTCACTTTCTTCTTGTAGTGAACAAGATCTGCAGAACAAGAGGCACAGACTGACTTGCAATCAATCTTCATTAACAGTCAGATTCTTTCACTGCAGCTCTATAAACAGTATTTTTGTGAATTAAAAATAACATCGTGTTAATTACAGTTCTGCATTACCTTTTCTTGTTATGGCATGTTAGGCATACTCCTACTTTACAGAATGCCAATAACTCTTCACGATTCAGACTTCCTTTAGCAGTTCCACAGGATTACGGTTCCCTCCTCAGATAAAGTAACAATCCTTTGAGATGGTGGCACATCAAATGTGCCCTTATATTTATATCTCCTGGTTTTCAGCCTGTGCCATCTTGTGCATGAGCCAAAAAGGCCCAATACTCCACATCTGCCATCTACTGCAGAGTGCCATCCTTGAAACTGTCCCAAATTTTCTCCTCCAGTGACCCATGGATAGATCAGGTTCAGAAAAACAGAAACTCTCTAGCCCTGTATTATGGTCCTTGCTTTTCAAATCTAGTTAAAGCCTCTACAATAGAAAATCAGCCTTTTGGTCACTCTTGTATACTCACAGCTGGGGGAGTATTATTGAATACAGATTCATACTGGACTAATACAACACCGTCCATGTCCTGTGACTGTATCTTAGCAAATTAATCTTCTGGGTCCTCATATCATCTTGGTATCCTGCCTATGAATTCCAACAACATATGATGTTGAACTTCAGCCAAGACATACAGCACTAGGTACAGTTCAGTGTGAGTCACTGACGATGCAGTGTAGCCTGCAGTCTCTTTCACAACCAGCTTAGAGTCAGCTCTTATGGAGACCTTGATGGAGAAAGCTAATAACCAGATTATACCACAGATAGAGCAGGAACCACAGGGCTCGTCTGTGCCTGCGACTCCAAATAATGAATCTGCTTTGTATTTAATGTGCAATGAATTAGGAACAGTATAGAAGTACAGTCCAATATGGGCTCTTGACACCCACTGATGTAAATTGCATTGAACACACCAGCAGCAATGCACAGGTTTCATCCCAGGTTTAAGTATGTCTCATGATGTATTTTTTAAATCTGAAGCTGACAAGGAAGTAATATTCCATCCGCTGCACATTTATAACATCATCTCTGGAGCCAGGCTCCGAAAGCAACATTTATAAACTGGTGTTAACAGGACCCAGGTGACATCCTCAATACTCAGGTCAGTGTGTGCTGTGTGAGCCTATCCTTATGCAATTTCTCAATGCAAGTTATGAAATCCACATCAGCAAGCTCTGTTTGGGGCATCTAACCACAGAAATTGTTCCTAACAACAAAAATGAGATAGGATCAAGACATTACATGTCAGCAGAAACATCTTTGCCTTCTCCCCCAGTCCACTGCATATTCAGATTTCACAAAACTTCAGTAGGAATTTCCATGACTCACTCAACAGTAATCCATCTTTCATGAGGATTGCTTTATTTGTGACACTACTATTAAAGACTGAAAATAGGGATTTTTTTCTTTTGTTTAAGAGGTGAATTGATCATTTCATGCCAACTGCATTTGCATGGGATCACAGACTACTTACACATATGGGCGCATCCCCCAAGCAGTGTGGACACAAGCACAAAGCTTTTCAGGACATGACTGCATTTGCTGCAAACCTTTTTACACATGAAGTCTCAAGTGCAGCAGGACCGCAGTATATTGGTGCACAGAAGTACAGGCAGTTTAGTTCAATGAATTCCTAACTAGGCAGAATAAGCATGAATTAGTGTTACACAGGCTGCCTGTAAATAAATATTCTTTAACCAACAGAGAGATAGGCAGCCCCTGAGCCATTTGGGTAGAACAGCAATGAGTATCAGGCAAGGACTTGTATAGATAAGTGAGTGTGTTGAAAATGCCTAGACTGACAAAACTATTTTAGATGGAGAAACTGGAACTTGATGTAGAAAGAGCAAGGCATTCGGGAACAAATAAGCAAATTTCACAGAAAGAAAGGAAGAGTGGAAGGAAGAACGAAGGAAAAAAAGAAAATTCCCCTACAGGTTTAGCCGATAATGTCAACAAGCATCATTCTTACTGCTCTCTCAGTATATGTCAAGTCCTCTATTGCTTCTAATCTGTTTTAAGCTATATTCTCTATAGACAGATATAACACCAGAGGAGAACATTAAGACCACCTATTCATATTTTTTTGACATCTGAAGTACAGTCAGACCTCAGTAGGACTTCAGCTTTGGCACTGAGTGAATCTGTGATCTTATCAAATATGCAATCCCACATAAAGCAACTGCTGAGCTGCACAAGAGTCACATAAATATTAAAATGTTCAGAATGGTTAACTCATCAAACAAGCTGCCTATCCGGACAGATGGACGGAAGGACTGAGGAATACATCATGCAAAATCTTGAATTTAGACGGCGTGAAGGAAGTACTTTAAGAAACGAGACAAGCACATACAAAAAACCACATTTACTACATCTGTGGTCATTGCTGGCTTTTAATCAGGAGAGGTTTAAACCGCATTTCCCTAGAGTGTGATTCCTAAGGAGAAGATGATAGAGCGTATGTGCTAGGGTGCCGAGCAGGGAGACAATATATTTCTGAGCTAGTATAAGCCTGCATTGATCCTACAGGGAAAAACACAGGCAGCAAGAAGATGTGTTATTTTGTAAACAACATATGAAGGCTATCTGGTTATCAGAGATTGCAGTATTTTCCACCCCTCTGCTCATGTGAAGAAGGTGGAGCCATCTTTTACCAAAATTATAAGACATTCAAACAAGGCCCCTTGCTAACCAGCTCAGAGAGCTCGAGGAGATGGCGGTTAATGTAAGTTAAACATACTTGTTTGCTGGTATTTTAGAGCTGCATCTTACTGAAGGAACTTAGCATCTGACACACACATTCATTAATTTAACCTCAAAAGGAAAAATAATTAAAAGTTTCCAGAGAGGAGATGAGAGGCACCAAGATGTCTGTGCCTTCTTTTTAGAGGTGCTCAATCCCCTCTGCTCCCTGCATGGTAATAGGGCTCCCAGCAGCTCAGCTAGGGCAGACTGCAGGCCCTTCTCCATCGTCTGGGCTTGGGGCCATTGTGGACGTCTCTCCAGAAGTGTCACCATGGTGTTGAGCACCACTTGGAGATCTGGGCTTTATTTTAAGGCTTAAGAGAAAATACATGATGAGCACTTTATCCTCCAGACTCCTCCATCGCTGGCGCAAGAGCCAGTGCTGTAAGAAGAAGATGCTGCCACATCTGTCCAACTGTCTGTGCCCATCACAGCCCTTCTGTTGGGAAGGCGATGGAGAGCAGTGCCCTGGGGCGTTCAGCGGGGCCTGACAGCCCAGGGAGGCTGAAGAGAAGCGACAGCTCGTAGAAGCCTGGCACTACCATCTAGTGGGTGCTGCCTCGCACAGGCAGCCGCTTCCAAGGAGGAAGGGAGAAAAGAGGACAGAGAGCAGAGAAATAAAACATTCTTTATCACTGCTCTTGACAGGTATTATATTGTACTATAGTGCCATTTGTTTAGTTACTGCTACAGCAAGTGCTGTGCAGAAATCTTATAAGCAGCCATATGGCACCTCTGAATGAAAGCCATTATGCTTTTATGAGTAACCCACACTGTCTCTGCTAGGGGAAAGAACCTCCGTTTTCACCAAATGTCATTTTCCTATTCTGAAAGGAAGAAAATATTTCTGACTTTCACTGAACTCCACAAACCTGAGCTGATTCTCCTCTCCTGACAGTGTTTACACAGAGTCTAAACCCACTGGAGGTCTCAAATACCCACCAGGTATTTCACAACTGACATTTTGCTGTTTCGATCCTCATGCTTTTCAACTGTGCCTTAGTAAACAACACAGTTTGCATCAAATATGAGATTCTATAGTTAATAGTTCATTAACGTTTTATATTTTACCATCCATTACATTTGACAGCAACTGTCCAGTCACTCTTAGCATTGTTTTTAAAGAGTAACAGACCCTTAGGAACAGAAAGTGTATTCTCTAAACAGGGTAAAAATAACAAGTCATTAAAAATTCCCAGTACCTGGATGCAATATATGAGCTGCACCTCTTAAATTAAATCCATGCTTTTGCTGTGTAGAGCAAAGTTTTTGTGGTGATTGGAAAAAAAAATATTTTCTTCTACATCAGTTTCTGTTTCCAACCCTCCCATATTGCATTAAAAGTGGTACGTTGTGTTCTGGGGATTTGGTTGTTAAATACTGAATAAGGGTCTGCAACTTGCTAGCTGAGGAGTCACAACCAAAGGAACGTGTTAAAGGAAGCTCAATATTTCTGCACTACATACAGAGAACTCCACTTCCTTGAAAGCTGTGTATGTTTGCATGCTTAATTTGCATGTAAAATGATTGTGATTGCAGGCACAGTTGCAGAAAGTGCCTAGGCAAATTTGTCACATAAAGGTGAACACATTTGTATGTGATGGCCATTAAATGTATCAGCCTCTTGTCCACTTTCGGAATCTGTATATATACTAGGTGTTTTTGCCTTTTTAAAAAATATATCAACTTCATTTATCAAAAATTTTAAAAAAGCTTCAATAAAATAAAGCCTATACGGAGACATGTTGTTAAAAGTAATCTAAATAATCTCACTTTACTGCTCCAGATAATTAACACTCTTCAGCAAGAACTTTCCTCTAAAGATCAGTCTTCTTTTAGAGAGATTTGCCATTTTACTGCATTCATTATACACACCACACTAAAGTCAAGCCATGTACCAGAAATACTGCAGGGATCACGCAGAATGTAATTGCTCTAATGCTTTGCATATTTATGTTTGAGACCTTTTTATGAAGTGTTACTTTAAAAAAAGAAGGATCAGTTCATCTTTAAAAGGGAGTGATTGATTGCTGCCAGTCAGGCATTCCTTCATTCTTGGCTTCTCTCTTAGTCTCTGTAATAAGTTTTTCACGAACACCAGCCCGCTATTAAAGAACAGTATTCATCATAAGCCAAGCAGAGAGGAGGCAGACTTTGATGGGCACAATACCATATTTCAATCTACAGTGTCCTTTTTGTTAAACTTGATCTGCTGCCTCATTAGCGTTAGAGCAAAAATACACAAAGCCTTTTGTAAATATTAATCAGAAATGTACAAAACCCCTCTCCAGACTAAATTACTTATTATTGGGTTCTCTCCAGGTGATAATATCTAACTAAAAATTCTGTTTGCCTAAATTGTGGGAGAAAAATACCTTTTTATGTACATTTTACATAGCGCTCTTACAAGGATAAGTGTTTTAAGTAAATGCATTGCCTTACTCTTTTTCCTTTTTTTTAACATTCATCCTTCACAGAGAGGAAATACACAGCCCTGCTGTATATTGTAGGCTGCAGCATTCATCTGAGCAGTATGAGGTTTAAATTCCTGATATCCAGGTTTATTTCTGGCACTGCTGATTAATATAAGAGTGCTTTTTCATGTTTTCCTGCTGAGCTTAAACTTTATAGATGTGAGGCTGTGACTTAAGACACACTGAATTAACAACACATGCTTTAGGCTAGTAAATATGGCACTACAGAGGAGTTCCCTTAATCATGGTCCAGATGGATTCCAAAGCAGGACTTGGTCTCTTGCATTTTAGAAGGTCCCTGTCAGGACAATAAAGTTTCAGGATTTTGTTGCTGTTGTTGATTCTTGTGGGTTTTTTAATTAACTTCCAGCACTACAGCCGTTTTGAGCAAGGTGAGCTTCATCACTGTTGGTGAGACTCAACAAAATGGAAGTTCCTTGCACAAAGTTTTCACTAACACGACAGCTTAAGCTTATGAAATCAATTTGCTTTATATAATTACTGGTACAAAGCCAAAGCTGAAACTTTGGGAAGCTTAGGCTCAAATCCTGTCTCGTTCAAGCATTCCCTTGAAGTTTGTGATGAACATAAAAAAAAGCCATCTGTAAAAACGAGATTAGTCACATAACTTGTAATATCAAAGCTCAAAGGTCACTATCTTGAGAGTCTCTTTGTTAGAGTAAACAATATAAATGCTCTTAAAATAATTTTGCAGGAGCAATTTTGATTGCTATCATTGGGCCCAATTCTGCAAACATTTCTTGGAGGAAAAGTAGTTTCCTTAATGAAGCTATACTTACCAGCAAAGCTCTTAATTGTGCAAGGCTTTTCAGAATCAGCCCCCATTACAGTTAATATATTGGAGCAAAAAGACTTTTGTGCTCTTTTTACCAAAACTGTTTCAGGCAGAACTCATCTTAAAAGAAAGGACTGACCAAGCATTTGTGTGACATTAACAGCTGGACCATTTGTAAGTGAAATTAATGCCCTATTGGTATTTGCAGAGTTCAATAACTGCTGCCTATTTGGTTGTAAACTTGAAAAGACACAAGCACTGGTTTTGTCCATGTTTGTACAACACCCAGCCCAGCACAGCCCTCAGCAGAGTTGGAGCCCCAGGAGTCACAGTCACATGGATCTTAAAAACAACATCACAGACATCTGCCACAAATTCTGCGATAATGACTGCATATCTAATCACAGCTTGCCTTGTACATCTGAGAGTGTGCAAGGATTTGTCTGAAAAGTTTGTGGTAACTATGCAGTCAAAAAAAGCACTTAAACACCTTGAAAATAAATGTGGAGTCAACTTTCTGAATTGGAGCTCTTGGTATTGGCTGACGTGTTTGTGGCAGTTATTTTGTGTACATTTTACACCCCCTGAGATTGCATTTGAGTCATCCTAAGCACTAGTCTAGAATAAGAGGCACCATTCAGAAGCACTGGTGAAACCACTGATAACAAACGTAGCCTTCCCGATCAATCCAGCCAGACTAAAAGCCCAGAACCAGAGAGTTAGCAAAACACAGCAGACTTATTTATTTTTCTTTTCCTCTACTGATGCTGTTTTCACAACCTGACATAACCTGGTAAAGTAATTCTAATTGTATTTTGGATAGATAGCAGCATTTTTCTCAGCATACACAATGCTTATAAGAACAGTTTTGTTTCTCTCTTACAGTACAAGTGTTTTGCCTTGATGGCGTAGGACAATGAGATCTATAACGCAGAGAAGTCGATGGTAAAACTAGCTGAAACTTTACATCCTAAAAGAAAACTGACAACAAACATTTGGGTTCCATTTTTGTATCATGTAACAGTGGATTAACAAAGACGATTCAGTAGAAAGCAATTAAGACGGCCACTGAGGAAGTCAGGGCTTGCAAATGACACCTCAGAAGGAGGAGTCTGGCTTTTAACAGCGCCCGAAAGAAAGAACCATATGAGGAACAAGGAAAGAGCTGGCTCACCTAAAACAACTCCATGCTGCCTTCACCCCAGTTCAAAGTGGATCTGGCATAAATGTTTCTTGAGGTTCAAAACCAGCCAGCTTTCTTCTTCTTAATCACATTTCTGTATTTCTTGACTTCATTGCAACTTAGATTAGAAGTAGAGAGCTGGCATGGGGAGATTGGTACTCTGTGGAGCAAGACCCCTCACAGTTTCTAACCCAGGAGCCTGGGAGTCAGCCAGAGGTAACAACAGTTGGGCTGCTTTGCCATGCCTTGGATAAGTGCTCAGCCCAATGAGAGAGGCTTCCAAACTTTCTTTTACTCAAAACCTTCAGTTTTCTACCTGACAGATAAAACAAGCTTTTGCTTTAAGTCCATTCCTGTTTTCTAAGCAGAGAGAAAGGACTGAACATTTGTTTTCAGGAAGACCTACTCTCCTCTGTAAAAAAATACCCTGCATTAGGTCCTTCCTTACACCCAAATGCTGTGAAATAAATTGAAAGAGCATGCAATCAGTTCAAAATGACTGTAATTAGGCAATCAAATAGCCATAGGAAGCAGAAATCATCAATGTCTTTAGCTAGTTCATTTTGTCAGTGGATTTATTTGTAAGGTTGGTTTAGGTTTTTTTAAAATACTACCCTAAGATTATAGACTAAAATTTAAAAAAGGGATAATATCGATTCAGCAGAACCATCATAGTTTCCTTCTTATGCACATCTTAGACGAGTATCTATTAACCCCAGCAATTATCTGAAGTCTTCACGCCTACCCACTGGCTATGCTAACTCTGCTGTCCAGGAAGGGATGCCCAAGGGACAGAGACCTGTGTGTAGGGTCTGCAAAGCACCAGTGCAAAACACAGAGCAAGCCTCTCCCCACATCTACGTAACAGGAGGGGTGAAAATATTTGTCAAGTTTTAACTTAAAGTCTAGGAAAATCCCAGTGTACAATTAAATAAAACTCATCAAAAACACAATCAAACCATATCCTTCCTGTCATAAAAAGAAGGCAAACAATATGCCCTTATACACGTTTATGCATACCTTTGTAACTGCAGGCTTCCTGCTCAGGAGTTGCCCTGCCAAGAATCATGTATCCTGTGATGAAATTTCTCAATAAATAAAGTGACTTCATTATTGAAAAGCTCAACTGTAGTTGTGTGTGCAGTTTTTAATGCAGTACCAGCCCTAAAGTGCTGATGAGAGAAAACCCAGATGCAGGAGACACTCAAGTTAGAGCCAGGACATTTTAAAGGCTGCAAAGTTTCATTAGCTGAGCTGTGGATCGATTGGTAGATTAAAACACTGTATTTGTTCATGGTGGAATCAGTTCCTCCGCTGGTGTAAATCAGCACAGGAGAATGTAAATCTTTGTCTTAGCTGAGGATCAGGCTCCTGATTTACTGTGCCTTGTTATTCTCAGCACATGTAACAAAATGAGGTGGGATTTGGGATATTCACAGGTAGATCACCATCATTTCACCTCTGGGACTGGAGCTGTTTGTGGGGACTCTGGGATAAGGGTTGGATGGATTCCAGGTTCATTATTGCAGCCTGATTTGTGGTTAAAACATGTTAAGCCTAAATATTAAGCAAATACATCAGAGGAGGATTTACAGCTGTCCAAGGACACAGTAAACTGTAACACAAGCTCCTAGACTGTATTAAATTTGTATCCCCACAGTTTCTTCTGCTAGGGAATAGAACAAGCAAATCAAGTCATTCCTGGGACACATTAAGGATAGGCTTGCTATAAATTCCCTCAAACTCAATTGTCTGAGCCCAGACTGGAGCCATCAGCTTCTATTTGAAGCTTTGGTATTCTGAAACTTTTTTTTTTCCTGGAAAATTTCAAACAAAGCATATTTTTTTTTACTTCCCAGCAACAGAGAGGACAAAGAGATATTTTAAAGTGAGTCCAAAGGGCGTTAAACTACCTCCCACCCATCTTCAGCATTATTACAACAACTAATAGACTGTTGGTGTGCTGGACCTGTTTGAGCGGATGAATCACAGCTCAGCTTTGGCCCCAGTGGAGTGCTGCAGACGCTGAGCTGTGTGGGAAGTCAGCTGTCAGGCTGATGCAACAAGTCAGAGTTTACCAATCTGTTCTCAGAAAACCACAACTGGCAAAATGCTTCACATTACGTCAAAGTACTGAAAACAAGGCAGGAAGAGAGACATACCTCTGCTTCCACCCCTTGTAACTATACCTCCCTGATGCCTCCTGGCCTGCCGACGATGCCTGTGGGGATATGTGCCAATGGACAGTGAGACATTGGTAGCCTGCTTTGGTGGAGGACACAGCCTGCTCCTGAAGCGGGATCTAGACATCTGTGAGTGGAGCCGAGGCCCGCCATGCACCGTGTGAGAAGAGTCTATCAGAACATGGTCCAAATCAGTTAAGGCACGCTGCCCCAAGGCAGGCTGGAGTCAAAGGCACTGCAAGCAGCTGCCTGGGACAACCCCTGGAAAAGGCTCCAGACCAGGGCTGACTCTTTGGTCTTGTCTTCCAGGCACCTCATTTTGGGCTGCAGGAGGGTATCTCCCCCCTGCCAGCATCCAGTCTGGAAGCTGCTCCTGAATGGAGTAACTTTTGTCTCTTTCAGAGAAAAACCTCACTGCTCTTAAAAATGCAGCTGGAGGACAGAAACATTAACTACCTGGTAGAAGCCTTGCAGTGAGCACGTTCACCCAGGACAGGGGTGACTCAGGCCTGTTCACTCTCTGCCTTGGAGAGTTAAACTCCCAGCTACCACGGATGCCCCAAACAACTCTGCCGGGTGCTTTGAGTTTGGAGTGGGGGCCTTTTCTCTAAAAGCTGTTTTGCTGCACACAGAATAATGCAAAATTAATTGGTCTTGAGGGACACAGAAGGGGAACAGTCCTGTTTCTGGTCTCTGCTCTCAGAACTTTACAAGCCTCTTTTTTTGAAATCATAAGACAAAATTTAGGAACAGTCCTTGGAGGCAGATCAGCATCCATAATTCATACTCATCAGTCAACTGTCAACACCAGGTGACAAAGGTATCTTCCTATTTTAGTGCCCTTTCTCCCTCTTCTGCTGCATTAATTAATGTAAATATTTTCTTCCTAGCTGCACAGCTTCAGCTGGTAGAGAGAACCTTCTCCCAGGCCTCTAAATGGCTGAAAAGTTGCTGTTAGGGTGCCCTTCTCAAAACCTGAAGACATGGGTTTGTAACACTGGAACTCTGAAACCCTGGGCCCTGGAAGGGGCTGAAATGGTATGATAACCATTTCTCATGGCTGCCAGGCTCTAAAGGGAAGTGGTCACTCTGCTGGATTTCATGATGAGCCCTGTCATGCCAGAGTATAGACGGGTGCCCTGGGAATGCTGACCAGATGAACACCCACAGGTCAGTTTGTGAATCCCACCCATGGTTATTAAGGTAGTCGGGACAGAAATTTTCAGTCCTGTCAAGCAAAACATTTACTAAATGTTTTGAAATAAAAATTTCAGTCTTCTAAGACATTTTCAGATCATTAACTGAGTAACCAAAAGAGTGCAGACACTTCCATGGATAATGCAGTATCTTGGCAGCATCACACTGGTTTCAACTTTGCATTTAAGTATCAAAATACTGCTTAAATCCTACTTTAAGTACCTAAATCCTGTGCTGGATTTAATCTTGAAGGCTTCATTTTTTATTTTAGATGTGATCCTGGGTTGTGAGAAAAGACAAGCACACAGATAGGACTCTTATGCTAGAAAAAGGGGGAGGTTTTGGTATAAGGCAGTATGCTGGGGAGAAATGCACGGTGGAGAGGTAATGCTCAGGGCAGAAGCGCTGTAATTCTTATCTCTGTCCTGCCATGTATATTTATTCTCTGTGAAACTTTAAGCAAGTTGCTCAATCTCAGCTTCAATCCCCCATCTGCAAAATGGGTGTCATCCTTAATTTTTTTTTACTTTTTTTAGATCATACTCTCTTTTATGATTGGGCGTGCCTGGTTTATTACCTATGTATTCTGTGCCTACTTCAATAGGTCTTTGGTTTGAGTTAATAGAGGTAAATGTCACCACAGCAAAAGTAAAGGCAAGAAAAAAGTAATACATCCTTTACACACTCCCACTCTGAAAGGTCCTCAGTAGAAAGAAGAGGAAGAATGTCTGACCTGTCACCCCTCTTGCTCTCTTTTACTGGTTAATATGCAGAAGATTTCTAGCAGGTAGCCACCTCTGTGTTATGGAAAGCAAAGGTGCAAAGCACCACAGGTCTGCTCTACTCTAGAAAGTTTGGAGAAGTCACAGGGGATTGGAATTCAGTGTTTTTTGAAAAAAAACCTGACACTTGTTTTCCTGACATTCTTGATACAGATGTTCAAGCCAGGTTGCCAGCATGGATGCTTGCAAAGTTGGAGTGAGAATGGCATCGAGATGAATGGATCCAGTCAGATGAATATGGCAAGAATCATTAAAGCGACTCTAGATATGGGCTAGAAGACTCCGAAAACATCTGCTTTATTCTCTTTTTGCTGCTTTCTTATAGAAAAGCCAACTTCAGTGAAATCCCAGGAATTAAACACCACACAGTCAGAGGACGCATGCACTGGAAAGGGCGAAAAAACTTTTGCCTTGTCAGTGTGAGAGGACAGAAGGACTGCAGCTGAATGCAGACAGGCTACACTCATCATTAACCTTAAATGAGGCCCAGAATATAAACCAAGTTTCCCATTTACTTTCAAGTACTCTGAATCAGACCCTTGGCTCTCTGGCACATAATGAAGAGAATAATGAAGGGAATTTTTAAAACTGATTTCAGTGGAGATGGAAGACTGCTAAGTGTGTCAAAACAAGAGTCTCTGTAACCAAGTGAAAAGTAATTTTCCCCAGCATTATATGCTTTACACAGTGCAGGCCTTTAGTGAATCAACTCTCTTCCCACTCAACAGGATATTAGCAATATCCCAAATAGAAATTACCTCAAATAGGAATCAGCAATAACAGTAGCTTCCATATCCCACCAGTCACCATAAGGATTTGTTTCTTTTCTCCATCGTCCCCACAGACACATTCACATTATCCTTCCTAACCTCCCTGAGCCCATCTGACAATGGCTTCCAGGAGGAATTGCCACTCAAAAGGAGCCAACAACAGGCTTTGTCAAGCTCTCGTGTTATACTGCATTCATTTAAATATCCTGATACCAACCACCTACACGCAGGACTACTCAGTGTAGGCTTCTCCCACACTGAAATCACCAGGTATTTTATTTTCAGTAGTGGCTGGATGGGCTCCTAAAACCACGACACATCTGCCCAATGCTGCCTCTTGCCTTCAGTCACTGGTTACTCTCTCTTTCTGCTTCTTGCTTTTCTGCATTATTCAAAAGGAAGACAGGCTGTGAAGCCCACACAGAGTGCCTTTGACTCGAGTGAGGAATCTGCTCCTGTTCAGGGCTGGTGACAATCTGTAAACTCTTCGTGACAGAGACTGTATCTTGTTATGTAGTTATACTGTGCCTAGCACAATGAGGTCTTAATCCCGACAGGATGCTGCTATATCACAAGTAATAACTACGATAGGGAGGAAATTGCAGCACAGTGACGGTACAGAGGAACTGCTCTTGACATTTTTAGCAAGGGTGTAGTATAGAAATAATAACATACTAATATAAAAGCAGCTGTTGAAATAGAAGACACGCTTTCTACTAGAAAATATTATTCCCTTTTTCTGTAATCCTGATACAAACCTCTTGGGTTATGTTTTGTTTTCACGGTTGTACCTGGGGGACAAGCAGGTTTGTGACATAAACAGGTTCAAGCTCTAATATCCTGGGAGATCATCAACAACTAGTAAGAGCTAAGTAAAAAAGACCCATAGTTGCTCTGTACTTATAACCAACGACTTTTTGTAAGAAACCAGCATCACAGAAAAGCTGTAATATTTCCTTATTAATTATTAATTTTGGCATGCAACTTTTGCAGCTACATTTTGTGATATTTTATGCCTACCCTCCCTTTTCTGAATGTGGCAACTGCTCTAATTCTCTGAGTAACCACCGTGAAACCTACACACACGTATCAGATGTGTCTGTGTTCGGTGATCAAGCTATGCAGGATTTGGTGCAATACCAGCTAGTTAGATGGAGTAATTTCTCCTTCAAATTGCTAGTAAATTCCACAAAACAGAATAAATTTTGCCCTTGATTACCCTTTTCCTGTTCCAAAGAGGTCAACTGGGGACACAATTTCTCATAACATACTTAATTTTACTCTACTACTTGGGGTCTCTTAAAGTCACTTTGCAATATAAACCTAAAATTTTATTAGCATGATATACTCAACCACAAGTAAGTTTTCAATCTGGAGAGTTGACTAATGCTTCTTTTCAAACCTAAATTTTAATTTCAGTTCATACTTAAAGCTTTTTTGTATTTCTGATTTTGGATGACTGAATGGTAAAATTAAGAAGAGTCATGCAGCAGTTCTCTTGTTACAGTGGTCTGAAAGTGCTTGCAGAAGGAAGGGAGAAGCTGACATTTTAAAATAAAACATGTCACTTCAATTGAAATTTTATTCGAGTCCATCAGCAACAGTCTTACTGAATAGCAACTTTATTTGTTATAACATCAGAAATGGAGTCCAACACAGCCTGAAAACTAGATTCCAGTCTATTCTGAAAGCAAAAAAACAAAATAACAACAAAACCACATCGGACCAGATTTTCTAACATGGTCATTGTTACAAGCAATAAGACTAGCACTCAGATGTCTAACCACATGGCTGTTCTCCTAATTAGCAGGGATCACAAAATTGTGTCTGAAAAAGCAGAAACCATATTTTAAAAATAGGCCTCCGAGGCCAGATTTTCAAAGCTTCAGCTTCCAATCCAACACCCACGTGAAAAAGGCAGATTTTCAGAAGAAACTCCCAAACTCCTCCTGTTCCCAGGAGGTGGGATCCCAGTAAAGCACATCTGAAAAGCTTCCCACTTAATTTTGTTCCCTAAATGCTGGGCAACCCTGCCTGAAATCCACTCACTCCTGAGCCTCCTATGTGACAAATTTTGTATGACCAGTTGTTTCTTAAAAAAATTACCCTCCTGTTTATGAAACAAACATGCCACTTCATGAGAGGCGGGGGCTGGGATAGGGACTGGAAGATTTGTGATCCTGTCTTATATTTTGTGGGTTTTATGCTTTATCGTGGCAATCCATAAAACTGGAACAATGCATTGTCTGAAACATACTTTCCTCAAAAATGCAGGCCAGATGAAAGCTTAAATTTGTGTATATTTATACACACACAGAGATAATGTGCATGTGTGTACACACATATCTATATGCAGAGAAAACCTGCCAAAATCTCAACACAGAAGCACACATGTAACATTTCAGCTGAAGCTGATGGAGTCAGAATTCAGCCTTTGGGCCATTATTTTAAACTGCAAAACTCATTTCATGCAGGAAAACAAAAACAAACAAACAAACAAACCCCCTTCTCATCATGGAACTTTTAAAAAATATTTCCCTCGAGCAAAATGGCTGTTTCCCCTCCCACATAAACTGGCAGCCAAGTCAGGAACAGTGCTGAAGACTTCCCATGCTTGCAGAATCAGATATAAAATTTGCAGGAAGGCTGGCACTTATTTTCTCACAACAGTTTGTTCTTCACATATTTCACAACTTTTAAGTTCCTTAATGTAAATTGGAATCATACATTTTGCCTCCATGTGTTTTATTGACTCTGATCTCCATATTAAAACCATGTAAGCGATGGGGTGCTAAATTCAGCAAGCTGGCCTCAGTTCTGCCCAGGTAGTTCTCCACTTTCTCCCTAAACACCCCGATGTTTTCATGGCTGCATCCTCTCTGCTGTGACTGGACTAACAAGAGCAGCTCCTACGAAAATCCAGAGATGATTCAGCAGGCAGGGGAAGGTTTGCACTAGAGGAGACTTTGTCGACTACAGGTTTCTTCTATGACTTTGGACAGCTACAGGCCCTGTCCCTGTTTAAGTGCTTCTCATGGCAGACAGTGCCTAAATACCTCTGAGAGTCTGCAGGTAGGTCCCTGTCGAAGAGGTGCCTCCTGCCAGGCAGGACTCTTCTCTGTCTGAATGCATTGCTGGGGGAATGTTAAAAACTAGACTTAAAGATACCAGAAATGGACTATTCTTTGAATAAAGTTGTGAAACTCAGTTGGCCTTCTCTCCTCCTTTCCTCCACTCCATGTCCCCAAATGCTCTACAACACAACTTCATAGCATTTATGCCCAACAGTTTGCAAAGGAAGACACCAAAGGAGAACAGGGTGGAAATACCCTTGGTTCATGCTATGGAAAATATATTCATCTGATCAAGAGGCCATTGGTCATGTGGAAAAGTACATTAGGCGGCAATCAGATGCAGCTGGATTACTCAAGAGATACTTCTCAGTGTGAATAAAAGCCTTGGAGACTGGCCCTGGATGAAGTGCTGAAAGCCATGGAAAAGCCAAGAGCTAGAAGGAGATTGTCTGCATGCTAGTCCCTTGACCATTGTCTCCTTAGATGTAGCATTTTGTGGCTGATTGGTTCTAGGTTTTTTTGAGAGGGCGTTTTGGACTTAGAAAGAATTAAAATAATATCTGAAATGATTTCCCTAATCAAGTTTCTGTTCACTTTATGTTCAAACACTGTTTAAAGTAATTTAATTTCCCGTCATGCTAACAATTTCTGTCCAATAGTTTCCCCACTAACTAACATCAGGTGTATGTGTCTTTTTTCCATCACATATTATGATTTTTCCTTTACAAATTTCATTACTTGGTCCAGGGATCAGGGCCTGCTTCTTTTTTAAAAAGGTTGTCTGTGGTTCAGTTTCATCAAGAACAATATTGATTGTGACATACTCGCATATTCCAAAAAGGACTATAAACCCACATAACACTTTAACTGCCAAAACCACTTTTTCAATTTTTCTTTCTTAAACAAACTTACTTGGACCAAAACATCAGAATTCATTTTTCTCTCCCTCCTGTGTAAGTTTTTGCTTGGAGTTACATTTCACCATGCCTTAGCAATGGATGTGAATCAAGATTCAAAATTTGGATTCTATTCCTAAAACAAGAACTGCAGTGTTTCTGTTGGTGCTAACTAGGCACATGCATGTCTGCCTTGCTCCAGAACCTTTCTCAGATTTTAGATTCCTTCGACCTAAGCAATTCTTGAAAAACCTGGGCAATTACTTGTGTGTGTGATCCCTACATGAATAATATCTGCACAGACCATCAATCTCTACCAGTATATTTGGGGTCTGATACACATAGGGCACATACTTCACTACCTTCTGCTGTGGTTAAATTTCACAACCAGCAGTTTAGATGATTTTAAAAGAAAATTTAAATGTAGGATGTGCCAGCATATTTGTGAAAACCTTGCCTATTTTTCTGAATACAAATTATGGAACACACTTCAGCAAAGCTAAAATTTTATTGCATATAATGTATGTCTGTAATTTACTGGTTTAATCAGAAAGCCAGATCAGCAATTGCCTTTTTCAATGATTACGCTATTTGTAGCACAATGGGATCCCAGCACAATACAAAACTTTGCCACTAATAGTGATTTATCTACTACCTGATTACAAGATAAAGGTGTTCTCATTTATGGCTAGTAGCTGGAGATACAAATATTCTGGAATCTTACTTTAAGAAGCACAGCTAATTTGGTATTTTAACATTATCATGCTTTAAAGCATAAGAATGCATACTGGACTATCAAACATATCCCTGAGTGATACTAAAAGTATCATGCAGAAGAGGAGCGTTCCTGAATTTTAGTAGGATTCAGGAAAAGAATGCTAAACTGTGCAAATGTTTATGCTACTTATATTCTTACTATGAGTAAAATATGCATTCACTGTTTTCATGCCACACTAAGGGATGGAAGTTGTCTGTTGGGTGTCCTTGAAGGCAGTTAGTCCCTGTAAACACCACCAATGAACAACAGATACGATTTTTTTTTTTTTTTAATTATTAAATTGCTGCTCACAATTACAGCAATATAATCTGCCACACAAAATGTGCCTGATTTTGGCCTCGGTTAAATTCCAGACTGCTTTGCTGAAATATTTTCCAGATATTTTGCTTAACACTAGTAAGAACAAAATCAACTCAAGTCCACTTTGAAGCCAACCTTATTTTTGCAAAGTAGAACTAAACAAAACATGCAGTTGCACAGCTCTGCACAAAACTAGGTGGATCTTACTCATTTGGAATGAGATTATTTTTGACTTTTCATTTATTTTTAATCAAGCTAAACCAAGCCCATGGAAACTAATACCAAAGAAAAATGTTGCATTCACTTCCGCAAAGAAAAAATGCCAAATTTCACATGGCACTAATCATTATCTGGGCTAACTTTAGTCATAAAATCACTAGCTAATTTTTTTGTCTGATTATTTAAAATGTATTTCCACTGTTGTGGCTCTAGCAATTTAGTATTTCCACACTCCTAAACTTAGACCTCAAACTTTCAGTCATGTTCACAGATAGTTTATCCAGGGCCCTATTGATATATAACATGTGTAAAATGTATCACAGATTAACCAAAAAATACAAGAAAAAGAAAATACTTAAGAAAAAAAGCGGGTTGATTTACTTCATAGAGATTTAAAAACCAGTTCCCTCAGGAGAACTGTATTTAAAAAAAAATAAATTAAATTAGAAACAGCATTTAGAAACTTTATTTGTAGCACAGAACTGGCAAAAGCTTCTGAAAAAAAATCTGAAGTTAAGGCTGTTGACTAAAACCATACCACTGCTTAAACAAATGTTTAAGGTGGAAGAGATCATACATGATAGAGAAATAAGCAATCAATGCAATGACAGTTTGTCACCTCCATTAAAGTTTCTGCCTGTCTCCAATCACTATGACCTCATATCCTTCCAAAATAACCAAAGGAAATGCCTATATTAAGTAAGAGAGAGAACAGAGAAAATATAGCCCCTTCACAAGGCTTTTTCTCTGCTGTCAATTATCTTAATTGACTCTACCTGTCTCCAGATCTTGCCCAATGCAGTCATCTAACCCTTACATTACTACAAAACGGGCTCAGGTACTTTTCAGGAGTGTAGCACCATTGCATTTATGTTAGACATTATGTTCAAACTCCGGATATTAATCTTAAAAATCAGTGAGAATCTCTTTGTTGTGATTCCAGCAGGCTTTGAATCAGACCTAAAACAAACCATAAATGCTCTTAGTTTTCTTTTTTATCCTAAAAGTCACAGGCCCCTCCGGATCCCAGGACTTTTTATAAGTTTTTTAAAGTAGCTAATAGGGTTTAAAAGTATAGAGATGAGCAGTAAGGTTTAATTTCACAGTTACGTGAGATAAAAAATCTACCAGAGGTATAATCTGCAGATGAAATAAAAAATAAACCCACTTTTCTATGATAGAAAGAGCTGCTTATTTCCATCATATCTTAATATTTTATTCCCCAAGTTACTGGAAAATGTCAGGCAGATGGATGAATGCTTATGAAATGCAGACCTTAGGACAGAGTGTATTATACTACAGATTGGCTTCTGTGAGAATAACCCTGTGAGCAGCTGATGCCATCAGTGGCAACAGCCTCCCACATATCCCCCTTTAAAGGAGTTTTTTGTAAGCTGAGACCTTCTCTTAATGCTCAGTGTTGATGTCCTGTTTCTGAATCATTATCTGCATCACTTCTGTAGAGTAACACTATTCTGCATAGATCAGGCCACTACAGACTCCTTCTGCAGGACACCCCCAAAGCTGTAAGCAAGTCAAGATGTCACAATGGGAATGTACACTGCTTTTACAGTTCTGGTTCTTCCATGTGATATTTTGATCATCCTCTTTTTGTAGCTACCAATGACAAGGACAGAATTTTGACAAGGAGAAAAGGCTCTTGTAAAGTTTATTTGTAATTTTGACACCAAAGAAAAATCAAAAGGAATTATGTGCTATTGCTTAAAATGTAAAATCAGCAGCATATGGAGATCTCTCAAAGCCCCTAAAGTTGAGAAGACACTCTTTGTGTCGTGGAGCAGATACTCAGTGCAATTGGCACGTTCTACACAGGTAATTACTTTTACTACTAATGGTGCCTCCCACTCAGTGAGGAAGATAAGATGTTCCAACACTACTTAATCACAATGCTTCATTATTGCTCCACCACCTACTGGGTAAAACAATTCACATGCTCTATTCAGTGACTCTCACAAATGAGAAAAATTTATGAATATGTGAGCAAAACAGTACATAGTTATCCTACAGAAGAGGCACCGCCCTGAATAATTGTAAGAGACCATAGAAAGTTTGGAACATCTGCAGTTCTTTTTTCTCCTTCTCCCAAATACTCAAGAAGAATAAAATTTGCAAAACCAAGCGAAAGCCATCCCTATAGTGATTTGACACCCTGAAAGTGTTTTGGGTTCTTTTGCTGAAGCTTCTGAAATTTCCTTGAGACAGAACACAATGTGTAAAAATAGATGCATTCATTGCAGTTTCATGTTTTATTTTTGGTATTACTTTTCATTCTTTTGTGCTAACAGCATGCTACAAATTGTTTTACTACTCAATGCATCAAGAACTGACACAGAAAACAAGAACTAGGGAATAAAACTCCCTCTTTGTAGAGTTTATGGTATCTTCAACATAAGTTCAAATGAAGAGCAGGCAGTGTTTTTGCTGACTGCCATAGTGGAGCGTGTCATACACAGGGCACACAGGACAGGTTTCCAGGAGCTCTCGCCATAATGAAGTCAATGCAAATCACTTTGGAAATTACATCAAAAAGACACAGACCATCTTTATTTTCCATGAATGTAAAAGACAAGTAAGCACTGCTATTGTGCATAAAAGAAAATTTTGGCCCACTGGCCACTGGAGTCTGAAGGCTGCCCCTCTCCTGAAGACAGCATATAACACTGGGAGCCCTTGACTTCTGTCCCAGAATGGATCAGGAAACAGGTTCAAGTAGTTAATACATCTCCCATGTCCCTACCTTGTTTACACCTGTGTTACAGCAAGCAGTGGACAGGTAACAATTTATAAAGCCTAAGCTGTATCTACTATCTGTCCTCATATTTTCCCAATCCTGTGGCAAAACCAAAACCCCAGGTAGTTCCCAGATCACCTCCTGGGTTGTTGTCAAAGAGGAAGCTGTGGCAAGAAAGGGATTTTCTAACAGCACTCACAAACAATCTACATGAGGGGTGGGAATTCTTCTTCAGCAATGAGAGTCCAGTCTTTTTGCAACAAATTAAGATGGTCTGATACTATCTGAGCTTGCTGAAGTGTGGAAGCCTGCACTTCAAGGAAGACTTGGAAAACACAGAGATGAATCTTCATTCCTGAAGAATATTAAATAGCCATAAGAAAAAGGAGAAGTTGTAGATGCCCCATCCCTGGAAGTGTTAAAGGCCAAGCTGGATGGGGCTTTGAGCAACCTGGTCTAGTGGGAGGTGTCCCTGCTCATGACAGGGGTGTTGGAACTAGACAATCTTTATGGTCCCTTCCAACCTAAACCATTCTATCATTTTATGACAATGTGATTACAGAAGCATTTTGCCTTTTTGAAGTAGTGTCTTATCCTTGTGGTTGGAGGAATAACTGAAAAATGGGATGAAATTTAAATATATTTTGGTGAATGCTTAACATGTTTAAATCAGTGTCATGTTTTTGGGCAACCTGACTTGGGAGTATCTGAGTGCTTGGATCAACAGTAGTGCAAGCAATGCTCTCAGCACTACTACAAACATTTCTTGCAGCTCTCTGTGGCCACATTGCACTGAAGACACATGTAAACATTTTTATTGACTCAGCCAGGAAGAACAATCTGGCTTTTAGTCACTAGGCCAGCAGTGAAGCAGGCCTACTAAATAGGCCTCTAAAATACTGAACTATGCTCATCATCTAAATCTTTTATTTTGGCTGTTAGTAGATGTGTGTAGTTTTAACCTCTTTATCCACTTTCATCATAGAACATCAACATAACACAAGTTGCAGACACAGCACCTGTACAACAGATCATGAGTAATGAGGGAAGATAGATAAAAGTGTGAACACATAGTTCAGTGTGCATGTAGGATGCTTCCTAAAAACCTTTAATAATCGAGGGCAATATTGTATTCCCCTTGTGACAGGAGTCTCTCAAACAATTACCAGAAAGTTGTGTGATTCTGTGTGAAATGCACTTCATAGACCCGGGTTCTGTCATGAGGAATAGAAAGAGTCACTGCATACGAACACTGAATGCAAATGCTGGAAATAAATAGAACTTTTACCTTGAAGAGTTACAAATAAACGAATAAATGTAGTGTAGATTAATGAGGGAATTAAGCAGAGTTTCTTTTCCATAAATATTTGCAGTACTTAAAGGTCAGATAAAGTTGTAATTTTTAGGGCCTTTCACTTTTCTTCTTTCAAATTGAAAAATAAAATGAGAAAAAAAAAAACCATATTATTATCATTCTGAGCAACTTAACAATAAGATGCTTTTCTAATTGAGACATCATTAGTGGATTCACCTTTTGAGGGACTGCAAGCTCATAGGTGTCATGTTCAGAGCTGATGGCAAGCTCAGCTAACCAGCACTTGTACAAATGTATGGGAACTTACTGCTAAGGAAATCAAGGGAAAGTATTAAGCATGCAGAGAAAAAAATTATTTAAGAAGTCAAATATATGTGGGCCTTTTAGAAAAAATAAAATGTATGCATTTGCTTTTTACTAATCAAAAGGAAAATTGGTTTTTTTAATGGTTTTGAAACTTCCCCATCCCTTGAGCAAACAGTACCCATTACTTTAAACACCTCAGTGTCTAGTAATTGTTCACAAATGTGTCAGGCTACCAGTAATTTAAGTCCTGTCAGGAATAAATCTCAGACACTCACTTCTTCCAGTCAGTGACTTGAAAAAAACCCGCCCACACGTCAATTACAGGAAGCTCCGCGCGGTGGCTTTGTTCGGAGGCTGTGTAAACAGAAAAAGCTTCCTCCTCGCTAACAACTGTTTTCTAAACCCTATATAAATGTTTATGTGAACTATCCTGCAACAGCATCTAAAGCAATAAAAAGCAGGCACGTAAAAAACAATCTGTGTTGTACTTGTTGGCAATAAATGTACAGCCTGTGGAAGCTGTATATCCAGTTGTGAATTATTTTCGCTCAGAGGTCTGACCTCAAAACATTTAAATGTTAGACTGTAAATCAAAATGATATACTTCTACTATCTACAGATTATTCCCCAGTTTCTGTGTCCTGCTAAATACGTGGGTCTGCAAATGCTTGCACATTAGTATGCAAATAAGCACGCAGGTAGAGGTATATTCCAGAGAGATATAGGGGAAAGTCAAACAATCAAAATATATGAGTGGGCATATTTTCTCACCTATGTTATTGTTCTCTGCAAGCCACCAGGGAGTAGACACAACCTGATGTATGACTGATACGGCATAAGGAAAAGAAAAATCACCAGAGAACAGCTACAGGAAGAATTTTAAAAGACCAAACAAGGTAAAATTGGGAAAGCTTAAGTCATGAAGTGACACACTCACCTAACTGACACATTAGGAGTCACTCATTCTGAAATGAGGTACTCAGAAACCTCATTCAGCTAGTCTGGAAGAGCCTAGCTTCATCAGATGTCTAAGTTTCCACTAATAAAATGTGCTAAGCACAACAATTTCTCCTGCTTTGCCTTTCTATTGCAATATTGGTTTGTATTGCAACAAGATCCACAAGGTAAATGCTAAATGTCCTTCTACCTAAGTTTGTCCACACAGCCTGATTCAGCAGTGGTGTTCTGAGATGACCTCATGGATGATGGACTGCCACCACCTTCACCTTTGGCAGGTGCTCACCAGTTAGGATATTGTATTTGCCTTCAGTGTAGGAGATTCAAGTTCAAACCCCTCCATGTTAAGATTTACAGTGGGAATTTCAACTCCCATTTCACAACAAAGCCCCCAGATGCTGCCCTCCCTGCCAAGGTGAGAATCCTCCAGTCTTTCCCACTGAAACTGTTGCACTTTCTCTACAGATTTGAATATTCGTTAGAAGGGAAACTGGAAGATGACACTCCCACATTCTGCATTAGCACCCAAGCCAGCAGACTTAATCTGTCTTTCTATCTCCCCTCATCCCCTCTTTAATATGTCTCTATGCAAAACAGGAACAGTTTGGTGGTTAGTGTGCTCTCCTACGGGGTGGCAGAACTGGCTTCAAATCCAGTTAGGCAGAGGATGGTTCCATGCTGCAGAGAAGAGCTCTAACTGTTGGCAGAATAGCAGAGCCAGACCATGCTCTGCTCCAGGTAGGGGTACCTGGATGGGAGCACCGAGCAAAGAGGTGCTTGAGCTGGCCAGGTAGCTTAGAGTCTCTCTCTTCTGGCTAGTTTGATGTCTAGTCTGGTCTCTTGGTATTTTCAGTCCCAAAGGTTGTTTGCTTGCAGACCTTTGCATCCAGGCTGCCTAAAACTGAGCTAAAATCACCCCAAAACAAGAGGACAACCAATTATTAAGCCTGTTTGGGCTACAAACTCTGATTCAGACAAAGCCTTAACTGAAACCATGGGGAGTTCTGCTGCGTTACACATGATAGGTTTGAAGTCCTTCATGTATACCACAAAACCCCCATTCAGGTCAACAACCTGGACTTTGGAAGGCATAGGGTGAGATCCATCCGAAATTTCCTTGTAACCGTTTTCCAGATAAGGATTAGTTAAACAGTGTGGGTCTTTCTAGTGTATCTGATCCTCCAAGAACAAAGAATAAGGAAGAACTTTAGGGACTAGCACAATGCAAAGAGAAATGGCAACGACTTTCCAAACTGAAGCATCCTGTAGATTTAAAAGCTAGTCCACGCCAGCATATAACATTTTGGATTGAATCCTGAGGTTCCCAACCTGGGAAATGCTCTTATTCAAATGCAAAGGAGTTTTTTTGGAGGAGGGAATACAGGATCTGGCCATAACCTTTTAGCCAGAATGACCCACCTTCCATTGTGCTATATTTCTTTATGGTGGGTCATATTATATTGCCAAATGAAAGGAATATGATGTTAGGCAGAGGGAAAAATACGGACAAACAGAGAGAGCAGATGAGGTGCTGCAGTTTAAATTGTGCTTTTCAGTTTTTTTATGTATCATAACTGCATGCAAGGATGCCCTGGAGCTATGCTATGAGAAGAGCACTTTAAGAGGAACCAACATAAAGAAACAAATAGCAATAAATGACATAAGTGTAGCACCTACTTATTTTTCAGAGATACAGAAGATTGGAAACAGTACAAACATTACAGAGTTGTACAAAGTGTATTTTCATACCTAAGCTTGCACACACTTAGGAGATATATTTATGAGACAGATGCAAGGACTAGAGTAGAAATATATATGCATACATATTGTATAAGAAAAAGAGAGAATGGGAGGGAGATGGGAAAGAAATATTAGGGGAAAAGTTTCATCCAGAATTTTCACAAGTACCCAAGTAATTTGGAAGCTGCCTCCTAATTTTATTCTTCTTTATGTTACATCTCTAGGAAAACTCCTGACCATACTTCTGTTATTACTCCTACCTCTGTCTCCAAACTGCAATAATTTTATGTTGTTAAGAGTAACAGTGGGGCCTATGAACAAGTGAAAAAGCTGGGGGGAGGAGAATTGCTGGAGATCATAGGGTGCAAAAACCTCCATCTTGAGTTTGAGGCTTGACTGCACTAGTATATTTAGGTTAACTTGGGACTACTTTCTTATTGTGGTTTTTGAAGACTGAGTTACTGGAGAAGCTTAATGGAGAAGGAAAATATTGAGATTAAACTGTGGCTTCTAGACACCTCATGAAGAAAGAAGAAATGTTGTGAGACAGTTACTTTACCAAGCTATGCAGAAAGCCATGGAGTGTGTCACACTGCCATATTGTGCGTAACAATCCTAAAGATCTCATCAGAGCAGATTGTAAAAATAGTTATCAAAAATTTCTCCAGCAAACATCACCTTCTCAGTGCAAATAATGAAAAAGATCTAGATTGAAACCCCTGAAGTGGGAGCTATGGCCAGCGTCTCTGCTGCTGATATATTGAACCAGAGTCTCCCTTTTCTGTCCTGCCAGGGCAGGTGGTGCCTTGCACGGCCGGAGCACACAGTGGGAGCAGTAATATCACAGGGACCTGCTCAGCCTGGGAGAAAAAGGGACTGAAGCTCTCCTGACCTACCTTGCCACCAAGACAACTTTTCCATACCAAACTCCTTCAGACCTCACCTAGTATTTTGATAGCCTGTTCCGTCACTGGATCCAGTTGGTGAAGGGTGCTGAGCCCCTGTTACAAGGCATATTCTACTTTGCAGGATCAGGCCCTTGAGCATTCCTGAGAGTGCAGGGCTAGATGGCAGCTGGCTGCTACATCCTTAAAAGTAGTTGGAGAATAAATCTTTCAATGATGAGGCACAATATACCAAGTTTAGCCAGTTAGTTCTTAATGAAAAGTAACTTCAGAAAGGGTTTTTTCCAGTGAAATGATTTTTTTTTTTTCTCAAGCAAAACCAACTAATCTGTCACTGACTAAAAATATTCTGGGTAGATGGGTTTCTAACCCCTTAATTCCCACCCCTTGAGGGGTGAAACCTTTCATAAATCTTTCACAGTTCAAAAGAAACCAATCACGTGATTTTTGCCCCATACATGAGATGACAAATAACGCACAACCCCAGTGCAACTGATTATGTATTCCAGGCTAGGTGAACGATTAGATAAGACATTTCTCCTTCTCATGAGGGTATCTGTTCATATTTTGCGTGGTGTGGAGAGAACATACTGCACTGAATGACGCCTGATGGTGATTAATGTATTATTCTACAGAGCATTATGGTTTCTTTTCATTTGTACTGCATTGTTAGGAGTAAAATGTGATAAAATGGCTGTAACTGTTTTCCACCCTACTTTCCCCCTCCCCCTAGAATTGTTAAAAATAGCATTTGAAAAATTATTTAGAAGGAGAGAAAAAAGGACCCTATTTTCTGCTAATGCAAGTGGGTCTATCTCCCCTGAATTTAATGAAGCTTCTTTCATTTATAGCTGCAAATAATTTTGGCCCTTTTTAAGAAACACGTTTTGTTTTGTTTGCTTTTCCTTCCTCCCTTGCTTTTAGGAGTTGAAAATATGGCAAATATGAAGATTTCAAATTTAATGTAATCCAAAACTGGAATCTCAGCCTGGATATTTTAAAACACTGAAGTAATCTTAGCAAATAACTTCCAAAAATGCAGTACTTGGGAAAACATGTTTTTGTCAGGGAAGCTGACAATCAGTTTCATGGGTGAAGGAAAAATATAACTAAAATTTTTTAAATTCTGTTTCTGAAAATAAGAGTAATCATCTTTTCTCATGCAGAAAAATCCAACAAGTTTTAGATCTCTTATTTTCTGTGCATAATAGAGGTAACTCTATTTCCTACTTCATTATAAAACATCCATGTGCTGATCTACACATGGACAAGAAGGCTCTATATTCACTAAAAATTTCCAGAAATTCCAGGTTCATTCTAACTTTGCTTATGTGCAGCTGTCTTTCCTCCTCTAAAGCTGTTACTACATTTTGCATCATAAAACACTGCCCATATTGCCAGCTCCTCTCCTTAAGTGCTCTAAAGTTTAGAGAACAAAGAACACCACAGTTAATCCTATCCAAAATTTTATCTAAAATCATTCAGATAAGCCATAATTTGTTTGAGCTCTGCTTGGAGCAAGTGACAGAGTTTCAGATACAGTAATTTGCTATGTTTCCATTTAGAACAACTGACGATTCCCACTTCCAATACACTGGAACATAAAATTCATGTCAGTTGTTTATATTTGGGAATTATGGAGTTTGAGCCTGATTTTTAAGCCAGTTAGGCATGTCTTTGAGTGCACAGTCACCACAATTTCACATTCATGTAAAGCTGCTGTATGATGAGTAAGTCCCCTTCTTTGCAAGAGAAATTATGTTTTATTTGCACCTGCTGTTCTGGACATAATTTAGGAACAGAGCTACATGTGCATTTGATGGATATAACCTGTTAAAACATCTGATCTATGTATTTATGTAAGAAGCTACAAATATTTTCTTCATCTGCTTTTTTCACTATTTCCTATATGTGCGAAACCTTGGGAACGTATCTTCACAAAGCACAGCCCAAAACTGCTTCAACAGGAATTAAGTCCTGTAAAGTAGTGTTGGTTTCCAGGTGCATTGTTCAATGTTATAGGTGATGCTGGAGAAGTCAACTGTCTCGCCTAAGGCCTCAAACAGGCAATGTATAAGCCAGGAATAGCAGTCAGGATTTCCTGCCTTTCAGCTGAGCACACCAGGCTGTGCTTCCCCTCTCACTGTTTCCATATTTGCTTTTACCACAGTGCAGCTGCTTTTGTAAGGAAACAGATATAAGCGTGGAGGCTTTGGGAGATGCTGCTTCACCAAGAATGGCCTCCTCACTTCTCTGGAGGGGTAACTTCCCAGGGACCTGACATGGGGCTGGAAGAGGATTTCCCAGTCATCAGTCCAGGACTGTGAGCTTCTCTGCTCCTCACACCTACACAGTGCAACTTCCAATAACACAGATAGGTTTTGTACCAAAGCTGTGAAACTACTTAATTGTCCTGCTTCAAACCTCAAGTGTCCATTTGGAGTAAAATGTTACAAAACATAAGGAGCTAAAAATGGAGGCCTCTCTTCCAGGTCATTTAAGAACACAAAGTGTAGCATTTTGGCATTCAGATTGCTCTCATTTATAATCCTCATCCATCTTATTATTTATTAAAAAAAAATAATCAGATGAAGTAGAGAGCAACTGCAAGAAGTGCGACTAAAGCTAAACCACAGCAGGGAGAACTATTCACTTGAGCTTGGTTTAAACTTCAGCTCAGCCATATTTGGCTCTTGTCAATTCATGTCAGATCCTTAAGGTCATTTGATTTAGGACAGCCTTGCTGCTGTCCATAGGCATTGCCAGAGAATAGAATATAAAATAAGTTCCAGGAAGGGGTTTGAGGGGAGTTGTGAGGCCTGATTACTCAAAGATTCATTTTTTGACAATGAACAGGCTTGGGGATAAAATAACATTGGAGGATGAGAGATGTCACTATGGACTTGAACCTGCAAATACTTATGTATATGTTTTAACTTTACTACTGTGGGTAGTCCTGCTGAAATTAATGAGACTGCTCAAGGGGGTAAAGAAAAGCATATGCACAGGAATATCCAGGAGTGGAGACTATGTGCTTGAAGACATGAAGAGTTCCAGGGCCTTCATTTGGGAGTACTCATATGCTTGTAGTTAAACACGCAGGAACATTTGTAGCGTCAAGGCCCAAAATTCTTGCATTGTAAATAATAAAGGATGGGAACCTGAAGCCAACTGCATTTGGAATTAGACAGGCAGGAAAAAGAAAAAGAATCCTATGATCTCACACCAACATGGGTAACAGTCAGAGCCCTTTGGTCAGACTGTGAGCTGGTATGAACTGGAGCTGCTCCCTGCAACCGATAAGGTGAATAAACATAAAATTAAGTCTATATATAATTGCTTTCCAGAACTGGTACTTTAAGGAATATGCAACCCTTTTTTTGTTTTTGGAATGCAGTCATTACATTTTTAAGTGTCAGCTTAGTCTGACAAGATAGAAGAGTCTAGAAAGATGAAAAGTCTTGGTTCCAGGGAATGGGAGCAATGTGGTCATTGCTATTTGCTTCAGCACAGAGGCAACATCAAGCTGGTTTCACAGGGATCACTTTCAAATGTCAAGGAGACTGGAAAATTCTGAGATATTAGAAATATTAATATAAGCTGGGAGATGGGGAGTATGTTAAAATGTTTGATTCTTTCCATGTTTTTTGTTTCTTATTTAATATTGGCTCCAACATAATAAATCTCAAAATAATGTTTTCTATTCTTTGCATGGTCAGTTTCTTACTTTTAATACCATTCCAAACATCACAAGGAGGAAAGAGTTCTCGTATCATAACAGTGAGCCTCACTGTAGCTACAGAGACTAAATAGGCTAAGTAAGAATAAAATATAAGTTGATTTTAGTTAACACAAGCTTTGTGGTGTAGCAGGACCCAATAAAGAGCAAACAGATTTGCTCTTGCCAAACCAATTTAAGCTCTAAGTAACTCCTCAAAATTAAGATATTTTCATTTTTTTAGAAGCTTTAATAGAGTACAAGATGATTGGATGTTTCAGAGAGGAGAAACATAAAATCACCTAGACAATATAACTTCAGAGTCCCCAGAGTAGTCCACCCTACTCTGTTACACTGGAAGCCAAATTTGGGGAAAAGAAGTACTTCATCTCCAGGAGCCACACGGATCTAAGGGCCTTTTCCTAGTGTGTTTACGTTGCTTAAGTTCTTCATTTCCTCTGCCTGAAGCAGTGAATTGCAGTGGAATTGAATGCACAGTAAAACTACCATGTAGGAAAGGTTTATGCATTATGTTAAAATGCTCAGTCTTGATAAATGGAGCCATTAGCATCTGGAATTCACTGCATTTGTCGGGTTAGGCCATTCTGAAAACAGTCCTTAAAAGTGTAACAAATTTGCTCAAATGTTAATGAGCTGAACTACCACACTGATCTGTTGGACGGAGCCAAACATCTTTAAAAGTTTAAAGCATTTGTGTATTACTAGTAGCCATACTTAGTGTTCTAAGTATATCTCAGTTTTCCTGGGCAAAAATTGTATATACCCACAGCTTAGAACTCCTGTCCCTAAAATATGAACTAACTAGTCATTAGGAAAGATTACTTTTTCAAACTCTAAATTTCACATCCATAGGATTGAATACAGAAGTTTTCAAAAGATCAGCTATTTCAATAAAATTTTTTTCACCTACTGTGTCACTCTACATTCTTACCCCTTATAAACAACTGGCAAATATCCCCCACACTGAAAAGGACCCTTTTGTCTGTGTGTACTAACAGAATTTTCACCTTTTTAGTACACATGTCAGGAAGCAGGAATGTAAAGACAAGCAGTGAAATTTAGCCCTGTCTATTCGTGTATGGAAAGAGGAGAGAGGGAAAGGACCTCTCTGGGCAGTACTTACTTACTTGAAAGTTCTAGTTTCCTAACAACCTTCCAGACAAATGAATAGTAGCCAGCAGCAGACAACTTGGTAGCTAACCACTTTTAAGGCAGCAAGAAAACTGCACCTGAAATGCGTGTAGTTTTTTAAAAAGTCAACAGAACACGTTTTTATTAGAACACAGGAGAAGCCATAAATTTGAAAGCATGAAGTCTAAATTAATTTGAGTATGGTCTGGCTCTACTCTTTAAGTCAAATCCAAGCGATTGGAGCCAAATTATATATTGCATGACAAAGATGTTTAATGAAATGATATACATAGTGACAGTAGACCACCAGGAACTAATGTCAGAATATTTTCATTGGCTTTTACTCTTCCTTGGATCATCCTTATTCACAGACATAGAGCTGAGCTGGAGTAAGGAATTCAGCAGTAGTCTGACTCTAGTTACATTGGCTTTCCATTGCTAGTGGTCAGCCACAAAATCTCCACCCAAGTAGCTCCTTGAGGTACAAGGCATACAAAGTATGCAGAGATTTCCCCTTTGTAAGGTTGTTTCTGATGCACTCAAACAACAATATAGTCTTGCTCTGAGAAATAGAATCCATCCTCCCGTGCCTGGGCTATTCAGTTAAAAAATGGAAGTGACCTTTAATCAGCATTTTATAGGTGTGGGGGTTAGGCTATGTAAAATCTTTCATGTAAAGAGTTTGCTGACCAAAAAATGACATTCCAGGTCGTAATTATTCACAGACAAGAGGGGGAAAAAAACAATGAAAAGATCCTGAAGTTCTATTAAGTCAGAACTTTTTTTTTCCTGTTTTTTAGGAGAAATGCCTTAAACTCTTCATCTGTAAGTGGCATTTTACTTTGAACTACAATAAATTTAAAAACTTTTAAAAGTGTAATAAAGCCTGGAAATACACCAATTATATTTTTTTTCTAGTTTGCACATCAAATTAAAAAAATACAAAATCAAGTAATCCCTCAGACCTTCCTGGCAGCACAATATGCTACAAGGAAAGCCTTTTTTTTTTTTTTTTTTAGGAATAAATTTACTTTACAGAGCAGCACAATGATATAGTGCAGAGCTCCAAACATAAATGGAATATTCTGGGCAGAGCTTCCACCACTAGGAGTAAATTCAAGAAAAATATTGACCGATCCTCTCTGTTTTCTTTTCTCTGCACTATGTAATATTTCTAGTAGGATGCACAACAAAGCACTTGTGTTTTCCTGCACTGTTGTCAGAAGAATTTGCTGAATGCATCTAAGAGTTGACATGGCATGTGAATCTCTCATGCCTTGTTTGCAGAGATGCAAACTTTCAGTGTCTGAACATCCTGTGTCCTCTGCTTATTCTCTGCAGTCTCTTTGTTACCCGTGGCATTTTGCATTTGCTGTTTTCTTAGGTATACTTCAAATAACATGTCAAATGAAATGAACACACTGCTCAATGAGTGCACTGAAAGTTTGATATATTTAATAGTTTTAACCCCACTAACCAGTTTAATGTTTAATTATATAAAGCTGTGTGGTCCCCAACTGGTTTAAACCTTCAACACTAGTCAAAACAAGTTAAAGCCAGCAAAGCAGAAAATATAGTTGTGAGCAAGCAATATGCTGGCTAAATTGTTTAAGATGTCTTGCAATTTGTTAAACTTGAATGGTTTTATTCTGAGCAATGTTTTCATCCTGGCCTTATCTGGGCCTTCCCAGCTTTTGCAGCCCTGCAGGTTCAGTTCAGTACAGAATCGACAACAAATATTAAATACCAACTTGTCTGCTTTCTTCCCCCAAAATTAAATTCTTAAGACAAATAAATAACTTAAATTCCACCTACAAGTAATTCCATTCACATTCTCCTTCAAGTTACAGGCATGAAGAAGCTGGCCAGGTTTTGAAATCTGGCCCTTAATTTTTCAGCCAAAGCAGCTGCATATATGAATATTTGAGAGATAACTTCTTTAAGTTTTCTGTTCTTGTCATGTCATGTCCTGACTCTCCAAGCAAGCCTAGAAGTTCCATTAGAAAAAAGATACTGTGGTATTATAAATAACAGACTATACCGTCCAGCTCTATTTTCAGCCCATGCAGCCGTGTCTTTCAACTCTGCAGCCTCAAGCTCTCTGCTTTCTGATTGAGGACAATAAAAGAGTTTGTTTCATCTGCACATTAGAGAGAAAACTGGTGGCCTTTGGACCACATGAGAAGACGGACACTAAAAGAAAACGGCTCAAGAATAAATGAATTGCCCTGTCTTCTTTTCAGAACTCATATAAAAAAAAGGCACTGAGGCAAAGCAATGCTGAGAAAAATTAAGATTTTCTCAGACTTAACCATTTTCATTTTCAAAAAGATTTATAACATGCATGAATCTCAGATGTCACATCTTATTGTGCATAATCATACTGATGTCTAGACTAAACATTATATATATACCCACACATACATATAATTATATATCCTTATGACTATGTATTACTGTTTTTCTATAATACCTATTCCATGGCAGTGTTTGTAACAGTGTTTTATATCTTAATGATTCATAAAACCTATATACCATGGGAAACGATTTTATCCAACATGCAAGTCAGCACTAGATCTGACACCAAAGCCTTAATGAGGTCTTAACTCACCTATGGTATAATCAGCTATGGGATAAACATCATATCCTGCATACTATAATCACTTCATACATCTTTCTTATCTATTTGAAGATACAAATGAAACGTAAGTATCTAAGTATATTTCCCTGGTCATCCCACCCATTAAGATGAAGGAATACATTCTGTAATCAACAGAGCAGTTAATTACATTCGTAACACACTTCTACCCATTCCAGAAAGTTTTGTAGGCAGGGCAAAGCATTTTTAGAGTGCATTGTTGGGTAAAGATAAAACAAAAATCAGAGACTGCTACTCCTGTTCATTGGTTTGTAATGAGGATGTATGCTCACCTTGGCAACCTCATACATGTGGTTCTTCTCTCAAGATCTCATTAGCTTGTAGAGCACATTACCAGACAAGCTAGATGGATTCTTGACCTACTTAATTTCAATTGTGAAAACTCGCTCAGTTTTTTTGTCTGATTTTTCCAGGCATAGTTGCAAGTGACCTTACAATGTACCATATATTTCAGGCAAATATTTGTATGCAGAAGCAGTGAAGTTGAGGTGTGCTCTTGGAGCCTACTGGGAATAGAGACAACATCACACAAAAGATGAAACAGCAGGGCCTGCAACACTTAGACATCTGTACTTGAAGTTTTTGTTTGAGGAAAAATTTCCATAGTAATGTGCAAATGGATTCCTCACATGTTTTGACAGCACATCCACATTTATCCACCCCTGCTTTCCCCGATAGATTAGCCAGGCCAATAGCTGCACAGTATCCGCTGTCTTCTCCAAGGTGGAAGGTTCCTTTATGATTTTTAATTTCTGGATTCTTGCTCTTTATACTAAGCAGAATCCCAGGAAGGCAGTTGAAATCCCTTGGGTTGATGTATGAGTGGATTTCATGGGTTCTTTAGCTAGGGAAAGCGAGCTGTAGTTTGGGGGTCTCCTGGACAATTCTAGGGTTTGCATCTGTGGATAGATGCATAGAAAAAGCATGCCTAGGAGAAGGGAGAGAAGGAGGAAAGGACCTTCTTTGACAGAGTATGGAGGATCTCCTCAAGGAAACACACAGAAAGTGCAGTGGATCTTGAACAAAAATAATGTAGTCTGGCAGCCAGTATATTTAACAAATAAAAATGTGTGAGTGAATTTAATGCTAGGAAAAGTGATAGACTAACAGGCTTTTGCTACAGTCAGGCACATCAGGGGTTAGCATGAAGTTCTCCCCAAGTGGCTCTGCCTATGGGCCACAGCACAGACCTACAACACCCTCTTCTGCAGGGCTTCCCTTCAACTGAATTTTGGAGAGCTGAGGACTAATCCACAGAAGCACTGAAGCAGTCGCACTGACAGCCTGTTTCACTTGTTAAATAATAATCAGCTCTCAAAATCAGCTCAGAAATTATAAAATAAAGTTATAAAAATAGCATACAGACCATATGTTAGTTTTCATTTCAAAGTTTATCCTTGCTCTAAAGAAGGTTAAATCATATTCATTTCTCTGAAAACAGTCAAGATATAGGAATTTAAAATACCATGAAAGTGTTATCTATAGAGTGCACTCTGGAGTACCAGGAAAGAAATCACATATGCATGGGATTACAGAATACATTTCAAGTCAACAGAGAAGCACATACAGTAACTAAGAAACAAACATGTTTTTCTGACTCAGAAAATTGAGTTTAATTTAGTCTTAAGAAATCTGGATGTCTAGCCTGTTAGTAGTCATGAACAGATACAATAAAAGGAGATCAGTAGTGTCCTGTATTGCCTGATATGTAAATTCTGCTCTGCAAAGAAATAAGAAGAGCTAATGTCTGAGGAAGCCAGGCTGAGTCCCTGCTCTATCATAGCCTCAGTCAGTGTTGACACATCCCCTCTCTGTGTGTCTGGTCTCTGTGATCAAAACCTTAGCTGAGGGCTGCAGGGTCGTATGGTGAAAGACTCTGCAGTACTCATTCACTCAGAAAAAGAGATACAGGAAAGAAAAAAAAGTGCTGCACCTCTGAAAACTCTGAAAAAGTTGGAAAGCCTGTGAATTCATGCTCAATGTGAAGTAGCTCAGAGGCTGCAAGACCAGACAATGCCTCTCCTCCTGCATAGCAAGGGAAACACAGCAGGTAGATCCAAAGAGGAACAATAGGACTTGGATAAGTACTTAAAAAATATTATTTAAAAAGTTAAAGCCAACAAAGGAGAAAAGACTGCTATTAAGACTTCAAACACTCTCTCAACGTGTAATCAACTATCATATTTGCCACTGAGACATTTGTGATCAAGGTTAGGGTGGGGCCACAGGACAAAGTCTTAATTAAACTGGCAACCAAGACATATCACGATGTGGTCAAAATCCTGACACTAGATGTCCCTGAAAAGATTCATAAAGATTCAAGGGCTCAAAACAATAATGACATTTCCCTCCTCATGACCACAACCTTACTAAAAAGAACAAAAAAGACCAGCTCCATTTTTTCCTTCTTTATCTGTGAATATTTTGTCCCTAGAAGATATCAATATCGGCATACCAAAACACGCAGAGCTAAAATGCACCCCAAGGAGACGTTGACCTACTCTGTGGCCTCAAGGCTATTTTATTATCTCTGTAGCTGTATGAGATACTTAGAGCTGATCGTTCAAATAAAAAGTAGTTCATATAAAATGTGGGAAGGAACTCGATGGTAGATGATATACTGGTGTCATCTGATTTTCTTGGGGCAAGAGATGTAGTTTCCTGAATGTATCAAGTCTTCAGTTGGCCAGTGTCAAACTCATTTAAAGAGTTCAAGTACAGAACTTCTTGTTCATGCGGTTCCCAAGCTTGCCACATATTTTACCATCATGTTTCTTGCACGTGCAGCCAGTCTTGACAGATACAATCTCCAGACCTACAATGGCTGCATATATTGTGCGTATTTTGGAAGGTATGGAAGGAATCTGAAGACATTGCAGCATCTGGTAGTTACATATGCAAAAAGGAAAGTTAAGAATTACCATATGGGGTTTTGAAGCACTTGAGTTCAAATATTGTCCTTCGATACATGAGCACAGCGCTTCATAGCCTCTCAAGTTTACCTAACTCAGAAAGATTTTTAAGTTGTTTTCCTTTTTGGTTTAAAAGGGAAAAACATAGTTATATGGTGGTGCAAACAGGAAAAAATGGTGTTTGTTATATCATAAGTTTCAGTACCTAGCATTATAATTGTATGGGATGTTTCAGAGTGGTTGGATTGGAAAAATCTAATGTAAAAAGGAATCTTTAGGTTGTATTCTGGGCAGGTTCAAATCTTGTTTCCTTTATTTCTGAGCACTCAATAGGAGAGGGTTGAACAGGATCTGCTGATCAGAAATTCCTGGGTAACCACTGACTTCTCCTTTTGAACGCCTGTAACAGGGAACTGAAAAATAGGACATGCCAACTCTTTTTTTTTTATAATGTGTTTGCATTACAGCTCCGTTCAAATGATAAGTGTATGGAACCTAAGTGCCAGAGCAGCCTAGCAATGAATATGGCAATATAGCAACAGTAGCTGCTAAGAACAAATATTTGGCCAACTATTATGGGACAAATGGGCAAATACATGGAATTTGCAATTGCCTATGCAAAATACATGCACATCCCAAGGGTGCACAGGGAAGATTGATAACTATCCACAAGTATACCTGATCAGCCATTTGCCCAATAATGGGCAAATTCCCCTGGTTTTAACGTGCACAACTGAGGTAGCTGCACATAAATCAGGCATGTAACTGGGCAGAGGCTGTATGTGAAATCATGACCATTTTTCAGTGTAGCCAATTCAACTTATTTTATCGCTAGTCTCAGGATAGTTAGTACTTTAAAGCTTGTCTCCTCCAGTCCTGTAGTTTTGTGAGGCTCTCATATTTCATTAAAAACCAAAAACAACAAAAAGAAAGCATGCAGCTTTTATGGTCACAGGGAAAAGCTTGAAATCAAGAACATACCAGCTCTAAAAGTAGAAAGCAAACTGTAAGAATCCAATATGTGTTATTAAAAAAATATTATTTTCCTAAGGAACTCATGATTTTTAAGACCGTACTTAAGATTTCTCAGCATATGGCATTGGGAAAGCTGCTATTTTCAAATGCATAATGTTTTATGAACACGTAAGCAGACAAAGCACTGTAGATATATCAAAACACAGGCGAGGAAGGGACCTTCTGCTACAGCAAATGGATTTCTCCTTGCATCACATGTCCAGCCACATAGCAGACTTTTGACCAGGAAGATATACAATTGTATCTCCCTGTCTTCTCAGTTGTATGTTCTACTCTTCACCGCTTTCCCTTCCAACCCGTACATGCACACCAGAAACCGCAGACACCCCTCAGCAGTCCAGAGCAAACTTCAGATCCTTAACCCGCCAGCCTGGAAGCGCCAGCAGCACAGTGTGGGGGGGGAAGCCCCAAAGCGTTCTCAGCAACTCAGGCTCCTGGGAGCCAGGTAAAATACACCACGGCAATCTATGCACACATACAGATTTTAATCTTTTGCATATAAAACAAATAGCTATTTTCGGGAAGGAAATTTTCTTTCCTCAATCACAACTAATATAAATACATTAACATCGAAAGCTCTTCCCCACCTCCCTGTCTCATTTTGGTTTTCTTTTTTTTTTAAAGTGTAGGGTGAGTCACAATGTTTAACAGATTACCTGGTAAACAGGTCTCAAACTTCCCACAAACTGATGCCTAGAAAAGTTCAGATTAAAATGGAGACAAAAACACAAAAGCCCCTTGAGACCAAGCTGATTAAAGTTCAGGGGATTTTTGTGCTAGAATGTCATTTCCTTCTCTTATCATAAATAAGGTGTTGAAGTACTGCTAATCACAATTCTTAATGCATGCAGGGACAAATCACTGAGACCAACCTCCTTATTTTTCTTTTTTAAAAAATGTTTTTTTGCCAGTACTCGCAAAGGCTCCAGGACTAGCCACAACAGTGACTGAAGTTCCCCAACTGATAATGCAAACAGCTACTGATTCAATAAGAAGAATGAGAAGAACGATGGGCCCAATTTGCTAACAGCTGGCACCATGCCTATCAGTGCAGTGTCAAATTCAAGAGGCAAAGAAAGGATGCTGAGTTGGCCCCACAAAGACATGCTGACGCAATTCATATCCAGCTCTGCAGTCAGCCCCAGTACGATACTGCTCCTTTAGAGAAAACTAGTTCAGGCTATTTTAGCTGTTTCTTCTCATTAAATACCCAAATCAAAAAAGCAAGTGGAAATAGCACACCAGCAAACTTCAGGAAAACAGGCTGACCACAGAAACATCAGTTTATGAATACACACAGAGAACAATTTGTTCCTAACAGGCAAAGGTGAACCTACACTAATATTACATATTTATATACACCAAGAAGGCAGCAGTTAAAAAAGAGAATTAAATGTTCTGAAATGTTGATAGGAAAAAGTCCAATCTCCAGGCTTCATTAGAATTGTTTTGTATTCATATAAATGTTCAGACTGTCATTCTTTATCAAATGAGTCTCTCCTTGTAAATCATTTAAATTATTACAAATTCAAGTTAAGAATCAAAAGTGTTTCTTAATAATCCACTCCTTTGATGTAACGTGAATTACTACTCAGAGCAGAAAAAGAGAAACAAACCTAGATCTGTTTGCTGCCTAATTTAGTGCTAGTAATAGTTCAGATCTAATCACTGGAAATAGAATACAAAAGTACATACATACACACATATGCATGTATATATATATATGTGTGTATTTGATACTTTTCTTGCATCCAATCTGGTGATTCAGTACATACTGCTAATAAACACAGTTCCATGATCATGACTCATCTCAGCTCTATCTTGTGTGTTATAAGGCAGGGAGTGAAGGGGAGAGGTGAGGGTGGCTCAGTTGTGGGAGCATGCTGCTGTGGACAGTGCATGTAGCAAAAGCAGGAGCATCATCAGCTCTGTAGCCAGGAAAACTGCTTCATCCCATGTCAGAGGCTTCCACATTAAACCAATACACTTATACACAAACACATATACATACAGATATTTTATATATGTATGTATCAGTGTGTATATGGCAGAAAATGAATATAATTTACAATGCCAGTATTTTCTGAGCAAGAAAGTCCTCTCACAAAACCTCATGCCTTCTGCCTCCCAGGTGTAGGGTTGGAACAGAAGTGGGAGGCAGAAATTTGTTCCTTCCTCATCATAACACAAGACACCTGCAACCAGAAACAAAAGTGTAGAGATGTGGTGTCTCTGTCAGATCTGGATTCCTTGCACTGGGACAGCTCCGTAGACCTTCCTTGCCCCTACATGCTGTACCAGCTACTGCCTGGTGCTTTTTCAAGTGCATATCAAAATCTTTACATGACTGAAAGTCACAAGACACATATCAAGCCATTGTGAAAGCCGAAGATTTTAGTTTCCACTTTGGAGCAATGTTAATGCCCAAAAGTGCAAGCAGCAAGTTAGACTGAAATTTCTATGCCTAAAACCCATTAAAAAATGAATAAGGACCAAATACATTGGTTGGGGAAATCTGTTAAAGCTTGTGTTAAAGCTTTCAATGCATTTACTGCTGCTTGGTTATCTGAGATGATTCAGTCTCGTGAATAGCAATGACTTTACGATAAAAATTGCAGTTCCAAAACCATCACAGTGCAGGGCATTTCTAACATATACCACTGGCAGGGCAGAGCCCATCTTTTCAGGAAAGACCTAGTTAGAAAATCTTTGCATTCTCCCTACCCACCACCACTCAGCTAGCATTTGTTCTAAATGTAGATTAACAATAAGACCCATTTTTGTCTAAACAAGACCCGGGCTTCAGGAATGTTCCTCCTACTACCCTAACTACTAAAGCATTTGAACGCTTACAAATAAATTGCTGGACATGAGACCCCTGATTGCTGTGCCTACACAATTCAAGATTGATGGGTCTAATGAAATTACTAAGTTTTCCTTCCTATTTCTGGCATTAGTCAAGACTTCATGTCCAAAGATTATTCCACCAGACATGTTCTGCGGATGTGATGGGATTAGCCAAATTTCAAAGCTTATTTTTGACCTCCAGCAGAAAATTGAGCACATACGCTATTGAAGCCAACTGGGACTATAGAACATCAAGTTGATTCATCAAATTAGCTCAAACTGCATGACTGGCTATGGAAGTTGTCAGCTATAAACCTGTCAAAAAGCCATCAGCTCTGATGTTAAATAGAGACACAAAGTAATGTTGTTCAGAATTTGACATTTGTTGGACTTACGCCTGCTAAAGGATGCTATCTGCTTTGTTTCCTCTTAGAAGAATTTGTAGTCTGAAATATGGTCTTGATAGATTGCTGCAGACAAAAGGTAGAAACCCCAGTTCTGAGAAATACCAGCTTTAACAAAAAGTAGATATATCTGTACTGCTTCTATCTAGCAATGTCAACTAATACCAAAATAACTGCAGCACACAAAGACTCAGAAACCTTTCCAGCAGTTACAATGTGCAAATTTAGCATATTTTACTGCTTACTGTAACTGGTTTTTATTAAAAAAATGCAAACCAAACAGCACAAACCAAATGCATCATTTTGTTTTTAATTTCAAAATAAAAATCAATGAGTTTAACATAGAATATGTTGAAGGAATTCTAACTGAATTAGAAATGCATGCAGACAGCACACCCGCAATGAGAGACCTGAGCACTAACTTAAATACCAAGCTGTTTCACATATTATCACACACTATGGTATGGGGTAACAACACAGAAGCACTATTAACATAAAAAATGGTAGGTCAAAAACAATGTTAAGGGCCCTGTAACACCACCTCCCCCCTCCCCCCCGCCCTTAAAATGCATAGCTGATGCTTCCACTCTGCACTCAATCTGTTCCCTTGTGCTTGTGAGTGTTACAAAGGTGGGCTGGGTAAAGTACAGCTTTAACTCTGCATTTGTTGAGCTGGCATGCATCTAAGCCCAGACTTTTAACATGAATACATATTTGTTGCCTCCCAGTTCCCTGTTTGTTTCTTTTTTAAATTATGCATGTAGTCCTCTTACAATTTATGGATGATTGGCTCAACAGAGCAATATGGTCTCTAATGTGGCGATGTGTATTAGTATGAACCCTTAGCCTGCTGAATATTGACATGAAGAACCGCAAATGAGGAGCTCCTGCAAAGTTGTGATGATATCTGATGTCAGCCCAGAGTGAGAGCTCCCACCCAGGCACTGATGACAGTGTCACGCAGTGGCTCAGGGGAGCACGCTGGCCCTGCCCCATGAGCAGCTTCGTAGTATCTGCAGCCCACCACACCATGGGGACACCCCACAGAGCACCACCATGTCCATTGCTGCTCCTCACACCCTGCCTATGTCCCCCAGTAACATATCTTTAGGCTAAATCCTGGGAGGGATAATCAGAAAGAAAGACACAGCCAGGCTGGAAAGTTAACAGAGTAAAACCTACAGATTATAAAGTCGTTAGCACAAAGATTTTTTTCTTTGCTTTCTCCAAAAAATTTACCACACTTTGGGCAGGATAAAATAGGAAAGAAAAAAGGGCATTGAGGGACTTATCATAGGGAAACTACAGAGAGAATGTGTCAGGCTAAAACCTCAGTGTAAAAGAAGTAACAAGAGGAAATTTAGGCTTGTGATGACCAGATACCAAGTGTCTCTGCTGTTATCTTGTGAGTCTTCTTGCATGGTGAACAAGCAGCATCTGTACCATCCAAGAAGACATCAGAAAACAGCTTGTGTTTCATAGAACCATGTCCTATTTTACCCCCATTGCAGCTATTATCATAAATTATATTTGGGTTTTTTTTAATTTTGGAACCCATAGAAATGTATTACTTATTACAGGAATACTAGTCCTGGTCCCTTGTCAGTTCAAAGGCCTGGTGTAGCTGGGATTTCCAACCCAAAACGAACAGTAGTACAACAACAACATCACTTCCTAAGCGTGCGCAAGGTGACTGTTCGTCCCTTGAACCTGCCAGCACAACATTACAGACCCAGAGCCTGGCGCTGAAAAACAGCATCTCCTGCAGGGTAATGGGATCTCAGGAGAGTGCGATCCTGGGCCCTTCCCCCAGATATTGCAGCGAGACTCAAATCCCCAAGCTTTCACTCAGCAGCACTCTTGAAAACAGAACTCTGAAGCCTCCGAGTGACTTTCCCCACTTCTGCAGCTTCAATATATCTTTAAACCAAATCTGCTTTCTTGTATGCCAATTTTTAGCCTGGAGACAGGTATTAGAGCTGAGTGATAAATCCCTGAAATGGTGATCACAATAGAAACTCTGACAGACACTTAACACCAGAGGTACAAACTCAGAGAGCTCAGGATGTATCTTTTTCCCGATTAGGCATTGGCTACGCATTTGTAGAGACTACATAAGCACAAGATATATGTGGGACATGCTGCAAAAGCTGCAAACCTGTGACTTATTTGTGACCTTTGGGGAAGTGACTTTTTCTTTCTACTTTTTTCTAGAGGTTTCATAACCAATAAATACAGCTTCTACAATTGCATATTGTTTTTAAATTGAGCAAAAAATGGCATTTGAACAATGACAACTTGATAACTAGAACATTCCCCCTCCCAAACCTTAGACTAAGCTATAATACAGCAAGTGGGACTTGAACTATGATGGGTTTCAGTATTAACGTTCATAAGATTTGTCACTGTCACATCTTGCTAACACTCAGAGCAGCTCATTTTCTAAATATAATGTATCACTGTTTAGTGGCTAAAAATGTAAATTACAAAAAATGTAATCATGTTCAAGAAAGTGAAAAAAATACGATCCCTGAACCCCTTAGCACGTACATGACTTAATGTGGAGCTTACCAATTAAGCATAACAACACTGCGCAGCAAACCTATGGGAGAGCAGCATCAATCGCCCAGAACACACATTCCCTGTTCTGCACAAATCCCATGGATTTCCAAAAGCATCTTTGACTTGGATTCAAGAGATAAAACATGTAAACTTATCCAAAGGAGGAAGAAACAAATATCTTCTTAGATCTTATTTCTGATGCTCAAGGTTTGGTGGGGTTTTTCTTTCTCTTTTTTTTTCCCCCCACTGATAAGATTTCTGGTATCAAAGCAACAAAAGACAACATTCAGAATTTAAAACTATCCTCTGTTAGATGCCAATCTGAAATATTCTTTAAAAGCACCGTATTGGAACCCTTCAATGTATAAAAAAGCAATATCTTTGCTGAGGGCGTTCTTGGAGTCCCTCCCCTCTGTAAGCTATAGAGGGTTTATTTGTTTAGAACCCAAATGAGCAAATCTAATGGCTAATTGCTACCAAAAGAAGTTTGGCATGTCCTCAAATCTGCTTCATACATGTTCCTGTCTCTTCCTTTGCTTCGTGTCAGTGTTCACTTGACCAAATGGTAAACCAGATCAGTGAGTTAAACCAAATTTACTCTCTTTGTAGGGCTACTTCTCAGCTATTTTAACTCTAAATTGGCTGGTTTCTGGGAAAACTGAGTGTAGGTGTGGCCAAGGAGGAAGAGGAGAGGATACGTGCCCAGGATGTGGGCGTTGGAGTGCTCTCATTGGCAGCAAATTTACTGCAACCAGCTGTATTGTCAAACCATCGCCCTAAACACCTACATCTAGGTACAGAGAGAAAATAAACCTAGTGCTTCTTTTTACAGAAGACTGCAAGTTACACATTGCCACTAAAGATGAGTCTGACTTTTATGTAACTGCATTATAACATCATGAGTGTGGGGCAGCCCAACAGGAGCTTAGACTCAGTTGTTGTGTGGACATCTGGAAGTGGCTATTCTGATAAGAATTTTGAACTGCTTAGATTACTTGAAATGCCAAATATATTTATTAATGAGGCAAGAGAGAAACAGAATCTAATATGTTAAGGCCCCTCTTATGCTAATCTCTGTAAATGTAACGTCAGAGCAATGTAAGTTTACCTTAACGTACAGAAGAAACAAACCTGCCAATCTATACACAGGATCTTGATTACCATGGAACAACTGAGTCTATTAATTACCATATAACAGAATTAACTTCTGGCCAACCAAAATCCACTTTAAAATGTTGGAATCATTGGTGGATAATTGGTTTGCTATTAAAACATCTCAAGTCCACCCGCAAATCTTACCTGTTCTAACTAAACTGCTTAGTAGGTGTGTTAATGGAAGTTATTGCTGTTATAAATTATCTCCAGACATTGACAAAAGAAGTAATACAAGGTATATTTTTTAAAAGCTCTGGCCAATGCATGGCTGAGTGATTGAGCTGGAAAATGAACCATTCCTTGGGGTTAGCAAATGATTTTTCATCAGCTAGCAGGCTATTAAGCACACCTAGATAATAAACGGATGATTTTAGCAGTAATTCTACTAGCTTCTCATATTTTCCATTTTAAATTCCATGTTACTTTTAAAGGATTCACACATTACATTGATTTACACCATGGAGAAGAGAGCCAATGATGTCCTTTAATGTCGAAGACAGTGCGTTATTATTTATCATTAAATCTACCTTCTTTTTTTTTCCCCACCTTGTGAAACATTTGACAAATGCCTGCCTGGCTAGCTCAGGAGTGAGTGCTATGATTCCTCATGCAGGGCACACCCTTGTAATGAGGTGCAATCTCCCAAGGATGTGGGGTTTGCTGGTTTCTGACTATTTAATGCTGGATCTTCTGATGGTCATCCTTGCAAATCCCCCTGTCTTCCACAGGAGCTCACAGCTCAATCCTGTGAACTTAAGTTACTGGTAGAAACTAGGGAACAAAATCTTTACACTAATGAGATTATTTGCATGAAATGTTATTTCAATAAGACAGCCTAGGGAAGGAGCTCGTTCACACTTGATTTTCCACATTTGTTATTAGATTTCTTGCCCAGAAGAACAATTTTGGGAAATGACTGCAAAGATACAGTATTGGAACTGATGGTCAGTTCCAATGGAATATAAACTCATTTTTAACATGAAAGAAACTGGGGCGACAGAGACAGATTAAAAAGTTGTTGACCGGCAGTTTGTTTCTTCATCATGTTCCAATGGAGCTACTTGCTAGTACCATTAAAACCTCTGATAAACAGTCATTTTTTTATGGTGGAAGAGAGATGCATGGGTTCAGATTCTTTCTGAAAATGCTAACCGCAATAGAAAATATGCCTGTGCCTGCCTGCTTATGGGTTCATTCTTCTCTTTTTGGGTATTCATAGCCTACTACTGGCCACACAATTTCTTTTGTAGCAGCACTCAGAGAATACTGAAAAAGTTATTTAAAACAAATTTGTTAAATTGGGTTCATGTGAGTTCAGCCTTAGGGGCAAAAGCAGTACTTTCATACTCGTACAGGAAGGCAAACTTTTACAATAAAACAAAAAGCACAAATATTCACTGAGTCTGGAGTTTCATTACAAAGTGAGAAGTCAATTTATGGTTAATAGTTTTGTATCAAAAGCAGACGAAACTTGGAAATTTCAGAAGAGTTTGACCTTGTAGTTTTGGATTGATTCAAACTTTAAACTCAAAATGAAACTGGGATACGTGAACTTAAGCGGCCAAAGTTGCTGAAAAGGTTGTGATCTGTGTATATATCTATTGCAATTTATTTTCACAAGATTGCATATTTTCCCAGTAATTACAGACCCCTCTTGCAGAAGCAATAATTTTCCATTTGAACTTCTACAGTACAGCCTGTTCCTCTCCTCATTCAGAGCAGCACTGAACACAAAGGTACAGATTTATCACACCTTTTTCCACATTAGCCCTTTAGAAATTCAGTTGATGGACCACTATAGAGCAAATAACTCACACACTCTTTCATATTTTCCAACATTTTGAAGTTCAAAATCTAAATTTTATTTCCAACAAAAGGCTTTTCTTGCATTTACTGATGCAATACTTTGTATGGTTTGAATGTGAAAACCCATTTTTCAAAAGAATAGCAAAATTCATAGCTTCAGAAAAAAAACAAACCAGTACAGGAGATCCCGTGATGCTCCATGCATAAGCAATACTTTGCACCAGTTTCCCCCAGTGCAAAGTTCCCCTCCTCAGCTTTGTAGGCTCTGGGTCAGATCTTTGTACAGTTAGTGTCACCCTGACCTGGAATTGCTCACTTATTCAGGGGCTGAATATCTCTAGCCCATAAAATAAATCTTTAGCAAAGCTGCCCAGATATTGTTTTAGAAATACATGAGAAAAGGGCTCATCAGAAATACACTTAACCATTGGTGTGTCCACGAGCTGAGTGACAGTTCAGCTTGAAGCCATCTCATGGATCTGAGTGAACTTGCAGGACAATTACACACTCTGGAATTCCCAAGTGTATGCAAGAATTATTGAACAAAGCTAAAACATGAATAAAAATACATTAAGCTAAAAAACATCTGCTCTCCATAAAATGAACTTTTCTTCAGATCAGGAAGGAAAAGAATTTCAGTATAAATAAGCATGCAGGCATATTTTCAAGGTGTTGCGAATGTGACTTATTTAAATGAAAAGTGCTGTGGCTAAAACACACATGGCTGAAATACATTCCCCATTAAATTTAGCAGTTTTCCCACAGTACTTGGGAAATTTACAGAGAGAGACATTCTGACGCGGCCAGATAAAGTATCACATACGTTCACCTAAACAGTAGCCCGTGCCAAAAAGTATAGAACTGACTTCTGTATTTAGATATGACAGTTGGTATACTATCAAACACAAATTCTGAGCCCACCTGAAACTGGTTTCATGTTTTGTAAGTGAAACCAGAATAAATTATGATCACACCTTTCAGCTGAGGAGGCCTAAATATGTTTCTTGCTAAAAAATTGCTAGTCCTGGTGGCAAGGAAGAGAAAGCGAAGTATAATGTCAATCTCCAAATTCTGTGAATTTAGAGTGGCAGTGCTGAACGCTGAGTTCAGCTGGACTCCGGATCCAGTAACAGCAAGTTGTCTGTGACACGTGCAATGTGTGGACTCCTGTCTACACCACCACCACCTGGACTGATAGCTGAATGGTAAATTAAGCTAGGAAATGTATTACTGAATATTAAATTGACGATTAACCATGAATAAATTCTCGGTGTAACATGCCTATATTAGGGAATTTTACAAAATGAACTTCTTTCTAAGTCTGAAGAGCTTCACAGGGAGCTCAGGCCACAGTCCCCTGACCAATGATCTGGGGCTGTATGCCACCAGTCTGGTTACACTGGGTCAGGTGTGGCAACTGAATTTCTGTTGCATTTGTTAAAACGTGTTAGATATTTTACCCTGATGACTTGTTTTTACACTGGGTTTACAGAAGCTATTTGAGGATAGATCATCCTTGTTTTGACACAGTATTACAGTGGTATGGACAGACAACACTGATTAGTACAAATCCTGCCCATGCAAAATGGCCTCGTTAATGTTTTCTGAAATACGTCATCTGGCAGAGTGAGTTCACACAGGATCTGTGCTTTGCTTAGCATAGATCTACCATGTTTGATTTCGCATGGAGGACCCCAAAGTAGATCAGCTACGACACTGAACATGGCCTCAGTCTTGCTGGCAGAGGGCAACAGCAAGCATGAGCTAGGTGAGAAAGTGAAATTTGTAAATCAAAGAATAAATGCTGACTTGTCAGGCTTCTGAGTCAACTTCACTCACACTTCTAATATTTCCTTCATAACTGCTGAGGATGGGGGAAAGAGGAGCACGGCTGTGGTTTCAGTGGACCTGGCCTGTCAGGCAGCTATTGCTGCTCCTGCTCCTGCCACCACTGCCCTGGCCCCATGGGACTCCCTGCAGCATTGGCATGGCTGGAAAACACCCACATCTCCCACTTGGTCCACTGCTCTACCATGAGCCTGGAAGGGCTGACTCAATGTGAGAGCGTAGGGCAGGGACAAGTGGGTAACTCACGTTAATGCTGTTATTGCCAGTGAGGGCTTCTCCCATGAGACCACAGCCTGAGAGTCCCTCGAGACAGGAGCTTTGAAGAAACATGGCAAAAAGCATGAGACTGGTGATAAAATCACAACTATTGGCAAAACCGTGACTGTTGCATTATTTTAAAGAGCCTGAGGTTAGTGTTAAAGCAAATGGTAAGGCTGGCTGGGGCCTTTGGATTATTTGTGGTTGCAATCCCAGAACAGGTAGGGCTTGATTGTGAGAACTTTCCCAGAAAGGCAGTACTTCTGCCCATTACTGCTGTACTGACGAGATGAATTCAGCCGTCCATCTGAGACCATCTTCTGTGGCATCGATTTGTGCCAAATATTGGAGTGGGAGTGATATGGACTGCTGGGGTGCTGGGAACTGGAGTGCAACCTGCCATTTCTTTTAGGGAGGGCATGATAGTATTCCTAAGAAATTCCTCACAACTGACAGCAATCAACTCAAGAGCTCACTCCCCGCAACATTCACAAAGAATGACTTCTGCTTAAAAAAACTGCCAAATGATTTACATTGTTTCACTTCAAGCCTCCTTTCCTGTTTTCTCCCCTAAGAAAAAAAAAAAAAAAAAAAA
>VZZY01012432.1:808724-826224 GCA_013400335.1 Eurystomus gularis | reverse complement strand
TATCTGAGCTACAGAAAACCTCAGATATGCTTAAGGTTCACTGTTCCTAACAGAGCAGATGAAAAAATGATTTACAGTACTGTGACTGGGGAAATTAAGTGGTCATGTACCTAACATCAATAGATTTTTCATATGTCTCTTCCACAAATCCCACCCCCAAACCCCTGAAAACCTGTTCCTAACACTTATTTAACATACGTACTGCCATAGTGCCTAATGAAACGGATACAGATCTTACCCCTATCTGCTTTAGCTATGCTGCAGGTTGCACCAAGAAAGAGTCCTCTCCCATGCCTGGCTCTTTTAAAAGCTGCTCATCATGGCAAGAACTTCTGTTGGAATCATTGCACTTTCTAGTGTAAGGTTATGCCAGTTTGTCATCCTGCCAGTCCTGTTTTCTGTCTCAGTCAACTGGGATAAACAGTCAGCTCTCCTTTTTCTTTCCCTATTACCACACCCCTTGCCTGTAACTGGTATAGATTACATCAGAAATTCCTTGCTGAGCCAGCTCTGCTAATAATTTTTGTTCTAAATCACAGAAAAACCTGTGAAATGTAATCATGTCCATACTTCGGCCCACTGCAAACCCAGAAGATGAAATTAAATTTCAGAAAGAGTAATCCATTTCTTACTCGATCACTCCAGGACTAACCGAACAGCCAGAGCGGTGGTTTACTGTGTTTGTGTGAACTCACGTTACACGCTGAGGCCACGGGCTGGGAATCTGCGATCTGCCAGTCCAGATGGGATTAGAAATCAATGTCACGTATGAAATGTCTGGCTCTCAATGAAATTATCTTTGAGAGGTAGGTTTATAAAGACACTTTCAACACACGTAGGAGAGGAGTAGAAAAGGGGCTGTATGTAACTGTACAGTTGAGATCAAATTCAATTATAGCTGCGAAAGCTACATTTGCAGCATTTTCAGTGAACTCTTTCCCTCCCTGAGCACCACGCTGGTTACTTGACTTCTTCAACACGAGCATTTATTGACTTCTGCAAACTGATTACTACTCAGGCCACATTTTTTAAAAGCAGAAGGTGGCACACAACCGTACTGATGCCACTGCATGCCCGGCAGACATGTTTCTAAAATTAGCGTGACCACTCACACTAGCAGGATGACTGTGCACGCTGGCAGCACCACGGTGCCCCACTGCAGCACATTCTCCCCACGTGTACATGTAGATCACGACAACCACGTGCACAGACACAGCAAATCCACAGCAGAATTTTTTCTCCCCTTAGCATGGACCTCAGTTCTCCGCTTTTGAAAAACTGCTCATTTATGTCTTACGATGCATTTTTACCTAATTAGCAGAGAGAGAAGAAATTAAGTTTAACAGAAACCAGGGCTTCCAAATGAAGATATAATTTTTGAAGCCACAATTTCTGTTACTTTTTATTACTTTTACCTGTGTTTTATATGGCAAAGGGTCACAGAACAGATGCAACTGCTAAAGTGGGTGGCTTAGTAAATGAAGTCAGCTTCTACAGAGAAAAGCAGAAGGAAGTTAGAGGACATGAGTGAATTCACTTTAGAAGCCAAATGAAGTTTTGAGTCACTGATGACTCAGGTAAAACTCCAATTTAATACAATATGTCTAAAATATAACCTCTTGTAGAAAAGGCAATAATAATGAACTGGCCAAATACACTCAGAAGAGAGAGGGGAAATTCTGAGTAAGAGTACAAAAATGAATCATTATTCTGATTATATTTTTGTTATTATTTTTTGCAGATGAATCTGAAAGCTCTTAGTACTCAATTAAGTTACCACAGCCAATAAAGACAAAAAGCAAAATCAGGGCAGATACTTTCCACCTAGACACCATGGTGATGGGCACATTAGAAATGAGGTAGATTAGATACATGAACTAGACAGACATATCTAACTGTCCTCCAGTGCACTCATTTGTTTGACATCCTGGAAAATGCCAACATTCCTGGGATTAAATGAAAATAGAAAATTGCATTTTCACTGTAAAGTATACACAGAACTTTGCTATGTCAGTTTTCCTTTGTTAAAATAAACCAGGGCCCAACCACGTCCTCCCAGAGCAACTCAAAGCACAATGAGATAAATGAAACCGTAACCAAGATGCAAGCAAGTGAAAGCCCTTACGCTGCTACCCTTTTACCTCAGGATATTAGTGGAGTGATATGACCTGCACATACTTTGATGCATTAATTTTTCCTGAGCTCAGCACCATCAAAAATGCTAAATTGCCCATCTTTTCTTGCTCTCTTGATATCGTATTTCTTTTCTTTATGACTTCCAGCTACTTTACCTTTGTGGGCTGGTCAAACAATTTTTGTTCTGTGGTGCCTTTTCCCTTCACTTTGTTCTTCAATAAAGTAAAAGTAAACAAATATCTTGGATATAAAAAATAAAGAACAACAACTGGAGTGATTCTCCCCAGAGGTTTCTGGTCCAAGTTGCAGACATATTGGTGTGGCTTTTGCTTCAGTTCACAGAAAAACACATGTATACACAATGACACACGGTTAGCACTTGTGCTCACATTCAACAGCTCCATATTTTTTCCTAGTGCCGGGATGTGCACGCAAGTACAGAGCTAGATTTGGCAGTATGAGATTTGGCAACCTCAGAGACGGATCCTGCTCTTGCCCACTCCAGCTTTGACAGAAGTGCCGGCTGCAGCCCAGGGAGCTGTGCGACATCCCGGTGGTGTTGGGGAGAACAGAATCCAGCTCCTTGTGACAGTTTTCCCCACACAACATCACAATCAGCCAAACACATTTGTAATCTACTGCAGCTGGTGTTTCTATAATTGATAGAGATATAAAAGCCCTTTTTGCTAAAGTTGTACTTTTGTATTTTTTTTTTTCTTGGGGGAGTTGTGAGAAAGCAGCTACAAAAAGCAAGCTTTAAATTTCAGATAATGTAGCTCCCTTTAGAATCCCAAGCTTAAAGCAAGTAGTTAGGAGTTTTAGCAATGCAAAAAAAAAGGAGCTAAAAACAAACATTTATCTTACTTGACGTAGCAAAACAGTGGATTAAAAAGTTAAATCAATGCGCCATCTGAATGGTTCCTGCTGTAGCTGCAATTTCAAATGAAATAAGAATGTTATAAAAACTCGCACATATTAGGCACATTTGGAAATGTCTCCTTGTAACTGTTCTTTAAGTGTTCTGTCTATGAGCACTAACAGGTCACTGCACAGGAAATGCAAAAATATGTTACATTTTAATCAGGGCATATAAAACACTGTCTAGAATGTTACATTGCCCTTGGGAATCTGTAGTAAGTAGGGGAACTTTTACAAAGTCCAGGTCACTCTCCCCATTACATCACTGTAAAAAAAAAAATTATTAGGTTAAATTATATAGATGTCATATATTAGAACTTTCCCAGTTGTAGGATAATGGCTAAGAGATGCTTATTTCCTCAGAGAAACTCATAATCACTCCCTTGTTTCCCAGTACATACTTTGTATACTGAAAATAGTGCACTTTAAGTGAATCAAAATGTTTCCAAACAATTATAATGAAAGAGGACAAACATAAAAATGAGACTGTTTGAATACTCACTCTAACAACAAATTTCAGCACTTTACCCTAACACACACACACAAACACATATATTGAAAACCTGCCTGGCTATACCTCATAGGCGACAAAAAAATGAAAGAAGGGGTTTTAGCAGAGATGTTTGGGAATGATTAAGGTAAAATGTTCCTAATACAAACAAGTGGAAACCCAGATGTTGATGGCATCATAACATCCATCTGCCTCCCCCCCCACCCCCCCTAAATATTTCTTCAAATTATTTACCTCTGTTTAACTGAAATCACAAGCTGATAAAATCTCTAAGAAGTTCACAGAAATAACAAAAGAGTAATACAGGGGTGACTGTTTTATAGATTAACATTCTCAGGATTTTAGTTATTTAATGGACGAACTTTGGAGGTGACACAAAACTGTACAATATCCTGAAGGCAACCTTGCTCCACTCTTGCTGATCCTGGTTCAAATTTTGTCACTGACTCCCAGATAGAAAGATTCAATACCTATGAAAAAAATCTCCCACGGGGCAGCAAATGGAAAAAAAATAAAAACCCCTGCCCCAAGTAAAAGCAAAGCCAGCATCACAAGGGCCCAGCGCCGGCTGGGGTAAATGGCGGTTACACACACAGCGACACCAGGATCAGCCCCGTGCAATTTGCATGTTGCAGCATGAGGAGAGATCTCAGACTAAAAGGCCCTTTTTTATCTAAACAGATATCTGTGGTTGAAACTCCTGGCATTATTCTTTGTCTTTTCTCCGAGCTGGTTGCTTTTGTACAACAGCTACTTAACTGCCAGTAATTTCCACGCTTTGTTCCGGTCTACCTGCAGCCCTGTGCTCCCCGAGCTCCCCACCACCCCACCCAGCCTGCGAACCAGGCAGCTCCACACACACAAACCTCCCAACTGCGCTATATGTATTAATATTATACGTCCTATACGGCTTCCACGAACCTCTCCGTGTGCTGCCTGCACTCTTCCATAATTTCCACCAGCCAAGGTGTGGCCCCAGCCCTCGCTGCTCACATCTCCTCCAGGCTCCTAGCAGGGCATCAGGATTTTCCTCATTTCGATGGTGCTCCACACCGGCCTCACAACCACTCCTGAACTGCCTGCACATCTTGGGGACTGGATATTGCCACCACCATGTAAAAGCTAGGGTGGAGGGCACAGCTCTGGCAATTTTTATGCGATTTTTTCTTTTTTCCACACCGAAAGAGGTCCCCTGGGACTGAGCAGCCAACCAAGGAGTGCCAGGCTGGGCCCTGCCACAACCCAGGCTCCCCGCGCTCCGCACTCCCACACGGACCCGGCAGCGAGCAGCCCTACACTACACATGGCACCTTTTTTCCCAGCTGAGGCAGATTCATTTCCTGCTCACATCCATCCCCTGCCTGCGATGAAACCAGGGCCCAGCCAGGCTTTTGAGACGAAAGCTTGGAATTGCACATGTGGAACCACACTTATTTCCACCCAGGTCTTAATCTAGAAAGAAACTGTTGGATGCATTCACTGCAAGAGCTGATGCTGAGCATCAAGCTCTACACTGACTGGGCAACAGAGTCAAGCGTACATTTTTTCCACCATTTTCCACAAATACATCATCATTTTATGCTCTCTGCTCCTATCCTTACCCCTGCTTGTCCATGTTCTGCTTCCTAAATTTCCCTGCGTCACATCTCAGAGCCCAGGCTCCAGTTAAACACAGAAGACAAACCATTTCCTCATTCTCCTTTGACTGCTCAGACCCAGCAAGGAAAGCAATTGTCCTATTTATCCCCAGCTAAAACATATTTTAAGGGAATGTAATTGAAAAAAAGAAACCAAGAACAGAGCATGCGTGGCGGAGATGGCATGTTGGAGAATGCTGTGTCACCTTCTAAAAATTCTTTGGCAACAGCAACTTTTAGACTTTATAAGTCAGACAAATTTGGGTGGATTTTCTCAGGGAAAGCAGAAGATCTATCTGAAAAAATGTTCACGTCACTGCCAGAAAGCACAGTGGTCCCACCACTTTGAAATAAACCCTGATGTACATCTTTTAATTTTTTGACAGATAACATCCTACCCTAAATTACATGTATAGCATTTTAAGAAAGGAAACACAGATTTTAATAATGGAAATGGTTGCTCTGAGCAGCTCAGAACTGGAAACATGAGAACCAATAGAAATCAAACCTCCCAGCAGTAAACCCCAAACAACCTTGACTATAGGAACTGTTGTGCCCGTAGTAGAGATGTTATTGTTCCCGTGCCCAGGGCTGTGCAGTACTCCAGCATCCATACAACACTGCTCTCAAGGCCTCCACTGGTTTTCTGTTCTTTTCAAGATCTTCCCTGGTTTTTCCCCTCCTTTTCATTATCACATAGCTGCACTTTGACCATATTAAAGGTCTGGTAGGCAGAAGAAGGTGCTATGGTGCTATGCACCTTAACAAGGGTGTTAGCTACTTGTTCTGCCCCATCCACATCATTGTTGTCTCTCCAGTTCAAACAATTCATCTGGACAGAGGCAAAACCAACAAAATAAATCTATAACTCTGAACACAGAATAGGTTGATGACTTGCTCTATGTTATTTGAGCTGTTTTTCTCATGCACAAGACAATAACCAGCTGAGGCTATAAAATCCAGGTCTGAGTCCCTGATTCAGTTAGCAGGGCCCTTGGCCATAAATTTCAGCTCAGACTTAAAAATTGATAGAAACTCCTTTTTAATCATCAAGTATTCAGCTGCCTATTACTGATATATGCTTTAATGACGTGCCCTTAAATTTTTGTCTAGTTTTAAAAATACAATTTCCTCAAATTCCATACAAAATCCAGTGTTGTGCAATGGGGCCTAGTAATTTTGTTCAAGTGTTTTTTTCAGTTGTAAGGTATGTTTGAAATACAAAATTTAAGCAGTTTGCTGTGTCAGGTGACATTTTGTTAGCTTCTGACAAGAGAAAATATTTAATACCCTCATTTTTTTCCTGCTCTGAATATTAGTTTAATTGTCACAAATAATTAAATGCTTATGAGTAAAAGACATCTTCAGACATTTTGACAATACATATTAAGAGATGCTTTAAGGGAAATCTGCACAGATCGGGTTTTATTTGTTATGCTAAACGATGATGCATTCTGATTGCATTTGTTCCTTATTTGTGTGTGCAACAGAAGACGTACTGTGAATGATCTGTAAGGAATAAAATGACAGTATTTGACAGGCTAGGAAATGTCTGGGCAAGGATACAGGATAAGGAACCCTAAAAGGGCATTGTTTATGGAGGGGCAATGGGATAGAGACACTCCCTTCAATCTAAGGCAATGAAAGGCACCAACAACTAAATTACACTTAATAACAGTAAGAAATAAACATAAATTACATGTACAAGGCGCAAGCTCAAGGACTTCGGACCACTAAAAATATATATTATTATATCAATTATCAAAGAGAGACAAATTCCCATCCTGGGAATTTGCATACGAACTCTAATAACCTACTATTCAGAAATAGAGGCAAGCATTAATTTCCACATGAAAAGGAGCCATGGGAGAGCTTCCCAAGTCCCCAGCTCCAGAGAAGAAAGCCCTACCTGGTGATTCAGCACCGAACGATCTGGCCTCTGTTTGAGAGGGTAGCAGGTGGTCTCACAGGTATGGCAGATTAGCCTTATATTACCTAAGATTTATTCTGAGTTCCTGTCAATATAATGGCTGAAACGACCATTCCTGAAAGGTAATAAGGTGTGAAAATAAACATAAACAACCCTTAATGAATCCATAGGCTATTACTTGCATCATATTTCTTCTATAGGCAATACATACATCTCCAGTTTAGAAAAACAACACTGCCCTTGATCGAGGCTTAACAATTCCCGTTTACACAAGAGAGGGAACTGAAGGAGGTCCATGGGAACTGCTTGGTGCTAAAAGCCTTTGAAAATTCAAGTCTTTCTTTAGATGCCCATGTAAGGATTTAGGTCCTTAATGTCAGAAGCTAACTAACAAAAATCAGAGCCTCAAACTCTATTACCATAGATTCTCAACCATCTCTAGTAGTCTGGGTGGAGGAAAAATGTGTATGTCCTGTTTAGTTGCAATTAGATCAGGTTTTTCATATTTCTCAGGGCAAGGCATTATATTCTATTAGAAGTACAAAGCCAGACCCCAGGTCTGACAGAGAAGTGTAGAACAATATATGAGGGGAAAAGTAACAGTAACCAAATTCTCTGGTCCTGAAACTTATCACTAAGGACAATTTAGGGAAGGTAAATGACTTAAATTATTGTGCCTAAAACTATTGCCTAGTAAAGCTTCTTTGGCTTGTTAACAGAATTGACAGAGCTCTGCTTTCTCTAACTGTGAGTCCTCCCACTTTGGGAGCTCCTGGACATGAGCAAAGTGCCGTCTCCTCCACCTCGGGGAGTTGCACGGAAAGGATGAAGCCGTCTTTCCAGCTCCCCTCCACGGCTGATTACCAGCGTCCCAGCTGAGCTTCTCCCTCTTCTCACTCCAGCAGCAGCATATGGATGCCTTGAGCCTCCAGCCTGGCTTTCTCTCCTGGAAGTGCGCTGACAATAGAAATGTGATCTAGTACCTAGAGGAGGGAATTAGGAGCAAATGCTGTTTGACCTTGAGCAAATCAGCTAATACCTCCTGGCTTCAATTTGCCTTTCTGTAAAAAGGGGAAAAATATTCTACTTCACTGGGGTTACTGTGAGGAGTACACGGCATTTGTAAGAAATCCTTGGAAGAAAGGTGCTATGTGTGAAGAAATAGTACTCCAGTTCCTAACAGAGCACACATACAGGAGCAGGAACCATGCAGCTAATCAAAAGCAATAGAAAGCTTTTAATTTTTTTAGCATTTAATGCTACAGATGATCAATATAAGTACTTAGCTTCTTTCTCCTTTCACATGTTAATTTAATGCTGCTTGTAATGTGCTTATAAATGTTGTGACATGGTTGAAAAAGACAGAAAAAAAATTAATTTTGGTAGACCAATATACCAGGCAGCATAATGTTTCTTCGATATAAAACTGTACATCATGAAAGGATCCAGCTCTTTTCTGTGAAGTCCACTCACGCTGCGGGAAGTAAATGAGTTCTTCCTATATGTACAAAGGAAATTGCAGGCCTTATGAATTGTGGTGGTGATTCCTAGTGCAATTCACACAAAATTATTTATATATGGAAAATTCAGAATAAAATCTTTCTACACACACACACAAAATTACTCTGCTTAAGTGGAGGGTGAGTGATAGAAATAGGCTTGTTGTCTGCACATATAAAACTGCACCAATGTGCAGATTTTCATTTCAATCTTCTCTAAGCAGAGTTTCACTAGAAAGAAATCTTTGCTATCAAGGTATTCCAGAGAATTTAATTACTTTCATTAAAGACAAGAACTGTGGGCTGCTCCTTTTTCAATAAAAGTTCTGCAGAGATTTCACATAAACAGACCAAATATCACTTCAGCAAAGTTGCTTTGGGAATATGTAGCAGCATTTTTTAAGTTATGAAGGCAATATTGAATGAGATTTACTACAATTTAAGATAAGTGGGTCTTAATTTTATGTGAACAGAGAGACTTAAAAAGCAACCAGAAAGAGTTCCGATTATATTGTGCTGGAATATTAGGCCTTCTGCAAAATTACCCCTTTTCTCTTTCACATGCATACAAACAAGCACAACAGGCTTTTCAATTAAATGAGTCTTTTGAGAGACACGCAGGAAGAGCCCGAAAGCTCCTTAAAACTTTACTGCTTTTTATCTTTGTTATGTAGGGATGTGTATTAAAAATGACCTGTTCTTTCCAGTACACTGTTCTTCCTGCAAAGTTTTTTCTTCCTATTTGACCTATAAATTTCAAGTTTTTTAATTTTAAGGGTTTCCCTAAGTAGGAATGGAAGGGTTGATCTGGATTAGTTTTCCCCATACACTCAGTAGTTTTGTTTTTCTATAGCCATCTAGAGCTAAGGATGCTTCCCATAGTCTCTTTAGCATTGTAAGTAACCTTAATGAGCCTCAGTATCATTAGATGATGGCAGTTTACAGAAGACAGGGAGAAAAGACACAGAAAGGAATAAGATACAGCTATAATAGATACAAGCCATGAAGATGAAAGAAAGAAGTCAGCATCTCATTTGCATTAATACAATAAAAATACAGCATTAGTATTGCTAGTTGTAAATTTTTTTTCAAGAAAGTTGAGCCTGATTATATCTGAAAAAAGGTGGGCTGTGCATTCCTCACAGGTCTTGCAAGTATTTAGACTTTAAAGAACAGTTACTGGCTATTAACTTTGTAGATGTAATTGCCACTAAAAACAATCTCCACGAAACTTCAGTTGAAAGCCACTCCTCAAGAACCGATGGTCTGATCTCTTGAAACCACTTTGTTTACAGCAATACAAATTCAGACCTACTATTCACTCCATCATTATGTTATGTATTTTGTTTACTGGTATTATGTATGTGTACGGGTATAATTATATACGCAGACACATACACCAGTTCATTATCAGAATCAGTTAAAAGCAACCTTGTTTATTCAAAAATCATGAAGCACAACCTCAAAAATCATAAGCCTAGCTGAAAATTATGAAATGTTAAAAACAGTCACCTTAAGAATCTTGGCATTTTTCTTCTGGCATAAGTACTTTTAGAGTGCATGTTTTCAAGCCATTTAGTTCTCCATAGCAAGGAGTTTAAAATAAATTTTCCTTTTAAAATGCATATTGGGCACTTGCATAATCACCAGACTCCAGGAGCTGGAGGTTTAAAGAAAATAAACACTAACAAAGGACTTTCAGTGGACACAACTCCTAACATCACAGGAGTTTTGACATTTGGATAAATATTGGTGGAATAATAAAAACCTGCTCTAAACAACTGAGCTTTCCTGTTTCTGTCAATAGGAACGGTGCATCCCACTCCCAGGCAGGTGCTCACCTCTCCTTTTTGCAGGTATGTATGTGTGGATCTGTTTCCAATACATTTAGGACTGTTTGTTCTATCTAGCTGTGGAATTTTACCAATACTTGGTAAAGCTGTTGGGTGCTGCACGTTATAAACTATGTATTTTCCACAACTGAATCCTGTCATTTTGAACCTATTGTTGTGACTTTCTTTTTCCTAGGGCAAGGGGGGGAAACATTTCTTGGAGGGAAACAAAGATGCTCTTTATTTTTCTAAATGAAACACTTAATGCAACACTTAGATCATAAGACCAGTTTTTCCACTTCTTTTTGCCTGAAAAACCTCACAAGGTAACGGATGGAAAGCCAGCAACATTTAAAGAGGGATGTGTAAATCTAATGGGAAACAGTGTGCTTCTATGATGCGTTTCTCCTTGAAACCTTAAAACATACACAGCTTGCTGTCAAGGTATTTCTGAGTTGCAGAAGCCGTTATTATAACATGGTAAAAATGACTTGGTGCTAAGACCTAACAGCCTCAAGTGAGAGGTCATCTTAATGAGAAAGAACTGATTTTAGTTCCTAAAACCACATGGAACTTTTAGGCTTCCGATTTGCAAAACCGTCTTCATGCATTTACTGAAGAGCTGCTGCTCTTGTGCACAACATTAACACTGCACGTTAAAAAAAGATTCTTTAAAAGACTGTATCATCTACTAGTACCAAGAAACAGTGTTCAATAATTAACACAGAGAATGGAAACATGTTTGAGAAGTGAAGTTAGCTGAGCGAGCCAAATGTCTCAGCCACCCAGCCTTTAGAAAAGAATAGCATGCAACCATCAGTAACACAACTTACAGTCAGAACTCTCTCTAGATTTAAAGCTTAATGAAAGAATCTGGTCCCTCTTCAGAGGCAAAATGTCACTACAGAAACGTGTATATTTGATTTGGTAGCTAAACAGCCCAGTCTTACATAGACAGTCTTTACACAGGGCTGTTACCCACTGAAGCAAAGTGCTGAGTAAGAGCTGCAGAACTGGACCCACTCTCATGTAAATTACTGTAATTAAATAGGTAATGAAAAATCACTGCTCTTGCACGAATGAAATGTAAGACTTCAGCTGAGAGTGTAATGTGTTTCCAATGACTCCTGTATCAGATTCGGAGAGAGATGAAAATGTCTCTCTGCTTGCATGAGCACGCTTTAGAGGTAAAACTTCACAAATATTTTCACTTTGCTGGGAAGAGGGAAAAACAAAGGCTTATCTTAGCAGTAAAGTCAATAGGAACCCCCTTTTTTAAGGCATAATGTGGTACACACATGTCTCAACTCGAGAAGCATTAAATAGAATTTGAATAATATTACTTCGCATTTGCTAATAATACGTCATCCAGTAGAAGAACCAGGCCTGATTCTCCCCTCCACTAGCTGACATGGTATTTTTTTTACATTTGAGCTCCTAAGATCTGCACAATAGCTTAACACAATAAGTGTTTAGCCTCTGGTTCCAACTGTAATTGATAGAGTACAGTTCCATTCCCTCTGCTGCTGCTAAGTTGGGAATTGCAGCCACAGCAACTGACAGGTTTTTTTTTTCCGTGAGTCTGGAGTTGCTCTCTGGGAGTGATGTCCTCATCGGGATGGGAATTAAAATGATGGGAGAAAGGCTCACCCTGGCTCTGTGCTACGGAGGAACTCCAGGGACCTCTTCTAAGGGAAACAGTTACTTGAGGTGGGTGCTACTAATGGGAGCAAAAATCCAGAGGAGAAAGCTCTGGGAGGAAATACCAAAATCCTGCCATTCTGAAGAAAATGGGCTTTTCAATTAGAGAGCACAGAAGAGAGAGAGTATTTGTGCAAAAGAATTTCTGACAATGAACATTTTTTAAAAAGCTATAAAATTATGTCACTTACTGATGGAAACATCATTTATTTCACAGTCTCAGGGGTTGAACTCTTGGTGAGTCCCACTCTTTATATACTGTGCTTTGATTTGCAAGAGTAAAATTGAAATAAGGAAACAGTAACTGAAGTGAATGTGATTTCAAATTGTCCCATTCAGGCCTGAGTTTTGACATGGAAAAAAATTACATAGCAGCTTTGGGCTTAGTAGCCGATTCTGGAATTTAATGCAGATGGCGACTAATTTTGGTGTCTCTTTAGTTGCAAAAGTACCTATTTTGGAATATATTTAATTAACCAGGATTTAAAGGCTCCTTTTGTTTGTGAACACCTTGGCTTTTTTGTCATCTGTCAGCATCGTGATGTGCATGTAACTGAAAGGTTCTGAGGCATGAGCTATTTAGGTGGTTTTGATGTGCACTAGCTTTTCTGGAGGATGTTTAAACAAAGCAGTGCTGCCATTTCTACAGTTTCATTCAGTACTCCTTGCTTGGAACCTGCTTCTATTGCCCCTATAATAAAGGGGACAAATAATTCTCAAAAAGCCACAGTGCTCTTGGTTATTAATAAATGTATGTATCGCTTCCTTTCATCACAGAAATATACATATCAGACTTAGCTGGTCATTTACTCTGCTCTCTGCAGAAGCAGAATTTCACTTTCTAAATATGTTTCTGTTTTAAATAACCTTTTACTATTAAGGTGCAAACTGCAGCTTTAAAGTACTGCCTGCTAACCGTTTTATGTTTGCTGCTCTATGAGGACTCTTCCAAAACCAAAACGGTGTTATTCTACAACTGCAATAAACAAAATAAATGCGACTGATATCTCTGTCTGCTGTACTTTTCCGAGCTTTGGTTCTTAGATAGCCTACTGGAGCTGAGAGAGAGAGAAATGAAGAAATACAAAATTGCAGCAAGAAAAGGCGTTAAGTCCAGATTCCTCTTTGCAGGCTTTAAAAAAGCAAACTAGCAACTCATGATCACAAAATAAAATATGCACATTTAAACAAGCTGCAGGGGAAAGGAGAGTTTAATCCAGTGAAATTGTGTTTGAAAGCTATTTCATACCCCTAGGAATAAAATCTGAATAGCAATTCTGCTTTGCTCCCACCCTTTTTCCACCCTTCTGTTAATATATTACCATTTGTTATGGAATTGTTACAAGACTTCTACCCCAGAGGTGGCTGCATTTCATTGAAGGATGAAGTACTTTCTGGGCCTGAGCCTCTTACTCACAGGAGCAGACAGTACTCATTGCAACTGCACTGATGCTGCTAGTAAAGCTATTTTTGATTTGCACCTGAACAAGAGAAGAATTGGGCTCACAGTTTGTAAAGCCCTTTATGATTCATTTGGGTGAAAGCTACAACACAAATGGGTTGTTTATTGTAAACAGAAGTATGATATTAAAGCAGGCACTGATACAAAGATCTGTAACTATCTGCTGCAAGAATTATCGAAACGGGAATGACGATCTCAAAAAGGAATGACGGTTCAGAAAAGATTCAGCCCTGGAAAGATCAAAATGCAGTTGACATAGTTTCGGTGTTGATACGAAGTAAAGTGTCTTTAAGAGTGTAATTTGAGATAAAAAATCCCCATTATCAAACATAAATAGCGCCCCATTTAGCCAATTACACTACCTTGTTTCATTACAATGGTCTGTAATACATTTCTTAGGAATACAAGGCTTAAAATTAATAATAGAAAAGGACAAAATTGCCACGTATATTTCTCTAGATAGATTTTCATCTAGCAGCAGGACTTCACTTCTGATTCACTCGCTGGTTCTCTCTAACCTTTACATTATTCATTAATCAAACTAGAAACCTGCTTTCAAAGTCAGTGCATGGTAGTAATTATTTACAGTTGTGCATAGTATTTAATTTTAAGCAATGACAAAAGCAGACATGTCCAGAATCATAAGGCTTATCATTTTTCTTCCATTGGAGGTGAACTATCTAAAGAAGCTAAAAGTTGCAAACTTCTCTTCAACATCTCTGCTGCCATCAAGACAAAATGCAGTGCAACTGATACCTTTGAATTTGTACAACTAGAAATAAATAAAAGTGGAAATTAAGTAATATATAATGTATTAACTCCTTTAAAGAAAAGGAAGAAGGACCTTTGCTATCAGCCTTGATTGGCAATTCATTTCTTATTGCAGAGTCTGTCTACTGTCACTTTGAGGTATTTTTCACCAAACAAAACAGAACCTCAGTACTATCCCTGAAAATGAAAGTCAGTTTTAGGGACTATATACAACAGGCATGTCTGCTCTTTGAAACCCCCCATCCCCTACAAACACAAATACAACTTCAAAGGGGGAGAACTACTTCAAATCGGTTATGCTGGATGAAACTGGACTGCATTTGCAGTATTTTGCTCACCTGAAACAACACTGATCTGAGGACAAATACAAGCAAAGAAATGCACCACTGAAGAGCAATGCACATTTTATAGTGAGAAGAAGGAAGGAGAGATGTAATTGTGGTCATTCATATTTCTCCCTCATCATTAAGATTCTCAAAAATACGGTAACGTTCTGGATAAAAACATATCTTACTGTATTCTCAGCAGGGAAATCCCGGGAAACAACAGCATGGACTTTGCTGGCAAAAATTTACTTACTTTGTAGCCTATGTTTCTAAAAAAGAAAAGGGTGCCCCTTCTACAAAAAGATACTACACACATTCCAAGTGAAAATTCTACTTTGAAAACAAAATAAAATGAAGCCTCATACTCCTGACAGAGAGAAAAAAAAGGAGCAATTCTAGCACTGTCACTGTGATGATCAGCATCCATGAAAAAATAGCTATTTATCCTGCAAGTTGAAAACGTTAATGCCTTATTCAGATATAACCTCTTTGTGAATAAAACAATAATAGCAACTCATCAGAGACTTCTTCCAAATACGTATATATATCTACGCATTCCTAGCTTAACTATTATTTATGGTTAAAGGGATCTTTGCTTGCCAGGAATCACACTAGCAACCTGCATAGGTACATTCATTGGTCACGTCCCAAAAGACTCTTCATACCACTGTCCTACACCTATATGAATACGGAAAATATGTCAGTTTATAAAAGTTACGCATGTCCTAGTTTCTCTGAAATAACATCTACCTTTGAATGAATCCCCAGCACTACTTTACAAAGTTTATTCAAGTATGCCACTAAACTTGCCCATACATTTTGTCCCACATATAATATGCTACATCTAGAAAATATTCAGAAGGGGAAGGAAAAAACAGTAAATCATTTTTAAACTAAAATAATTGAATATTAGTTTTCTTCAGAGAACTAATCTGATGAAGGACACAAAGAAAAAAAAAGAAGGGGAAAAATCCCGCCTACATTAAAAGCCAAACAAGATAATAATTGTGCATGTCTGGCTAAGAGAATCTAGAGGGCAAGCCTTACGTCATTGGCACTTGGGTTACCATGGTGAGTGATTTATTGATATATATCAAGAATGAATAGATCAAAGGCAGCAAGATGACAGGTGATCAATCAAATGTCAAATCAAAGCTGGCAATCAACTGGAAAGCTGATTTTTCAGTGGGTGGGTCTGGCAGAAGAAAAATGAACTTCCATATTGCGCTTCCCAGAAACAAAACCCCACCACACTATTAAAAAAAAATAAAAAGCAATTAAGCAGCCTGAAAGAAAACTCTTTGAAAAGATTTACTATACAGGCCCACTCATCTGTTTCTTTTTCTTGGCCCCCAAAAGAAAAAGAACACCCTACAAAGGACAAAACAAAACACTTCCAAAGTTGCAAACTATTTTCTTCTTAAAAAAAAATTAAAAAATTTGCAAAACCACTTGGCATGTGCAAATATATAAACTCGGCTACAAAACAAAAGAAGGATTTGATCTGAAAATGTGGATTGTCTTCTAACAGTCAGAACGTTTCATTTTATTTCCTGTTGCAATTTTCACCACTGATGATCAAAGGCTGAACTTCCCCACCGGGTTCATCAGCAGAGACAGTCCCTGTACTATTTCAGGCATACACAACGCGCACACACACACACACCCGGCCAGCATTGCCACCAGAAACACGGCGAAATAAAAGCCAAACCACACCGACCCACTTCGCGAAACACACGTTTTAAAAACAAAACCCACCAGGAGGGGGGAAAAACCCAGAAAAAGGGGGAAAAGAAAAAAAAAAAAAAAAAGGAATGAAGCGGGAAGCAAATGGGAGGCTGCTTTCGGTTCGGTAAGGGGGGAAAGGGGCCGGGGGACAAGGGGAGCCGAGTGGAAGAAAGTTGGGGGGAAAAGTTTAGCCAGGGCAGGATGGGAGCTCGGAGCAGGAGGCAGCGGGGACCGAGCGCGGTGGGAGCGGCGGGAGGGTGGAAGGGGACAGCCCCTGTCAGAGTAAAGATCTTGGCAATAAGGAATGAAACTGGCTCCACAGAGTTACGAAGGGAAAGGGAGGGGGAGGGGGGATAAATAAATAAAGATCCAGCCGGAAAAGCAAGGGTGACCCTAAATAATAATAAAGATGGGGGGTAGGATTGGAAGGAGTGGAGAGACAGAGGCTGTGCAAGTGGATGGCTTCTCCTTACCTGCAGCCCGTTTGGGTGCTTGCTGTTTCCTCCTTGGCATCGCTCTACTTTCTCCAATCTCACTTCTGTCCCCAGATCCGAGAGCCCTGAGACGCTCCTGAGTCGTGTTTCTCTGCCTCTGCCTCTCAGCTGCTTTCCCCAACACCCCCCTCAAGCCTCCCCTGCCCCCCTCCTTTCCACTTCACTGATAGGAACCTGTTTGGTTTTTATTTTATTTTAGAGATCTAGGTTTCTTTCTTTCTCTCTCTCTCTTTTTTTTTTTTTTTTGTTTGTTTTTTTTTTTTTTTTTTTTTTTTTTTTTTTAACTGTTGCAACACTTGCTTTGCTTTGATTCAAACATCCAAGCTCAGGAGCAAATGAAAGGCGCCCACCGTGCCAGAGAATGGTAATAAATAAATAACAAAATAGATATGTATATATTAAAAAGGCAGCTCTGGAAAGACTGTGAGGCTGGCTGCTTCCTCCCTTTCCTCTCCTCTCCTCCTCCTCCTCGCAGAGCTGTATGGCGGAGCGGTGCCCGGGTGTGCGTGGTGTGTGTCTGTGTGTGTGTGTGTGTGTGTGTGTGTGCGCGGAGCG